>MBAC02003883.1:0-43833 GCA_001712635.2 Nothophytophthora sp. Chile5 | reverse complement strand
TGATCACGCCCGTGATGAACTTCTCGCGCAGTTTCTCCAGCGTGTCTTTCATCGCGGGGGACAGCAGCGCCAGCGCCGGATCGTTCACGATGGGCGTCAGCGTGCCGTCGTAGTCCAGGAACACCACCAGTCGATGGTTGCGGAAATGCGACTGCAACACGCTGAAGTTCGCGAGCGCGTTCGCGTTCGTCACCGACAGGCGGCGCGACGCACGCGACGAATCGATCGCCGCAGGCTCCGCTCCAGCGGCGGGGGGAGACGCGGCGGCGGCCATGGATGCAAGGCAGGAGAGAGCAGCGCCCAATCCAGCAGCGGAAGAGGTGCGGTGGTTCACTCCGAGACGTGCGATTTGCACATGGTCTGGCCTCTCGCCTGCGAAAATAGCAAGCCTGCCTGGCGCAATGGCGGCAGCCAATACGAAAAATGACTTGAGGAAACTGGCAGGAGCATCTCTCATTGGCTGAAATTCGAGACGAAAGGGAGGGGGATTCTCTGGTCTTTTTTTTCTGTCACGCAACCAGCTGATTGGATGATTTATCGCAAAGACGACACGGGATTGGCTGATTATTCTTTCTAATATTTTTGAAGTTTGGGAAAAGAACCAGGATGACATGCGCCACATTTCCCATTGATCAGCACAGACACGACAGCAGGCTTGGCCAACGGGCATGTGATTAACGCCAGTTCCGTGCATGCCCCGCAAACTGTCTGACTCGGTGGGGCCAGTGGACGCCAGGGTCGTAGGTTCATTCCACGGCGCTTCTCATTGTGCTCCATTCTGCAAGCGCATCTCGGAGACAAAAGTCCACTGTTCGTTTGCGCTTGCAGTCCCAGATAATATTCTTGTGGTGTTCATATCCTCAGTCAGTTGGCGGCGAAATGGCCGAGGATCACGAGGTCTTGGCCAAGCACGTGGTAACGAGGGTGCTCGAGACGTGGGAAAGGTGCCGAGGCTGCAGATGTGGCTGGTGATCCCAGCTCACTGGCGTTGCTTGGGGCAAGCAAGCCTGATACCGCTCGCAGTCCGCCGATCTGCGCGTCAGCAGTTCATTCATGCAGGTTGGTCAGTTGGAGGCTATGAAGGTACCGACCGGTGCCGATAACATGCTGCTGGTTTGACATCAGCCAGAAAAGTCTTACGAAAGTGGGAGCGACGGTCACGACGACGAGGTCTATGAGGTGGCGTCTAACCGTCTCCTGAAGACACGACGTCAGTATCGATGCGCCACCTTCGACCATAATGCTCTCGATTCCATTCTGCTTCGCGATACCTGCCGAATGCAATAGCCGCGTGTGAGCAAGCATGGCAACTACAAGCAGAAATGCGGTGCGAACGCACGGAAAACATTCCGCAGATCGACGTGGACGAGACCCGCTCCATCGTGCACGGTCTGACACGCGATAACTCGAGCCCCAAGCGCTTCAAGCACTTGGCGCCTCAGTAAGATCTCTGCAAAAGTAGGATGGCATTCGAATTAGTAACGCGCACACACAAATTCTTCGTCTTCCAGCATTCTCACCTGGATCAGGCGATGCATCAGAGAAGAGGATGATCGGCTTTTCACACGCCGGCAACGTGAACAGTTTGATCGAAGGCGGGCAGCGCAGGTGCGTGTCGACGATAATAGGTCGAGGATTCCTGCCTATGCGCACCAGTCAACACAATTAGGATCCGCTTCCCGGTTTCGGAACCACAGTGGCGTTGCAACCACCGTGCCTTCAACTAGCCGAGTGTTTAAGGACGGGTTGTCTGCGACAATGGTGCCCACGCCCACCAGGATCCCGTCGTGCAACGTGCGCAGCATGTGCGTCATCTTCATCGATGCAGGGCCGCTCAGTACCGTCGGTTGGCCTACAAGTGCCGACAATCACACACGAATCAATCGTTACACACAGCAGTCGTCCGCCACACAGGTTGTGACAAAAGCCAACCCAAGGTGGTTGGGCCGTTGCACACCTCTCTCCGCCGCCAGAGATCCATCGATGCTTTGCGCGTATGTCAGCGTCAAGAACGGTAGCCTCTCTTCTTGCTCCTCGTTCACAGAGCACTGCCGCCTCCAGGTGTCTTGCGCCTCGCAGACCTGCCGCTTCACATCCTGCAACACCGCTTCCGTTCCGCCGTCCATGATGTTGATGTCGCTGATGCATGTCACTCGACGGGGGGAGGGAAAATATAACCTTAAAACCTAAAGCATTTTGCTCTGGTCACGGCGAGGTGTTACTGGGTAATCGAGGTTTTACGCGTTGAGTGGAGCTCCTGTGGCATTTTCGACGTTTGGCAGCCAGAAGATGGCGGCGATGATGGTGCGCGACGCGATGCAGCGCGCGGTGGCGTTCTTCCAGCACAAGATGTTCCCCCCGCAGGCACCGGCGCTGCTGCTGGCACCGATGATGCTGAACGGCGTGGCGGCGACGGCCCCGTCCAACCCGCTACTGGACGCCATCTGGCTCGCGGCCCCCAAGTCCAAGGTACGACCCACTGCAATTGCTGGCGAACTCCATTGCATTGACAGCGGACTTTTGCGTGTGGTACAGCGTATATATCGCCTTCTGGATGCGTATCTTGCCTTTCGGCTACTTATACGTTGGATCCAGAGGCGGCATAGGTGGAATTGTGACGTACATGGCGCCTAACCCACGAACTTTGCTGCGTTTGTTGATGCAATTTTGTAGGTGACGCCGTCGCGGAAGAAGATTAAAAACAACCACCTGAGCAAGCGCCTCAAGAACATCGTGCACTTCCAGGACTGTCCCATGTGCGGCGACAAGAAGCTACGTCACCGCCTCTGCATGGGCTGCTTCAAGAAGGGCAAGTACTTCGTGTAAAGCGCTCGCTCGCCTCGCGCTTTGTCTCTCGCTCCGCCCGACACAAACACCAGCAGAACAGAAAAAGTAGACCATCACCAATATATAGATGTCGACCTTGTGGACGCTTAGGAACACTTCGCTTCCTGTCTTCTTTGTCATTGCGAACCGCCACAGCCAACACCTTCGCGTCTCGCCATCAAGCGCATTATGGCGTTAGGATGTTTCCACATTTCTGATTCGTCAAAATATGCATGCATGTTGCATGGAACTACCAATCAAAAGATACTGCAACAGATTCCATGCATGTCATTGGTAGAATTCGAAAGAAATCTTCCTTGTTGCCTCATTTCGAAGCATTTGGCACAGGCGGTAGGTACTCCTGGAGAAATGGACGCCATTTCGTTGGGGCTCTCGATCAACGAGATGGAGCACGTGGACGCGTCATTCTTGACGGCCGCGACCGCGCCAAACGCGACGTCGCCGGTCTCATCTCCTGCTGTCGCCACGGACGGAGGGCACCGTCAGCCAGCGCCGCCGGCCAATCCGTTCGCGACAGCTCAAGTTGCTGCACCCGTGCTTCCTAATGCACCTGCCGTTGCCTTTGGAGGCCCAGACGAAAGCTCTCTGCGCGTCTCGTATCAGTGCAAAGCCACCAAGTGTTACCGGCTCCAGTGGGAAGCTGAGAGTGAGAGCTGAAGCGATAGTGGTTGCGAAATGCGTTTACCAACGAAGAGCTCACTTTGACCGGGTTGTATGTGTTTGAGAGTGTAGTGAACCCGCGCTGCCGACGCCAGACGACGATCGTAAGCGGAAACGACGTGTACTTCTTCGACGGCTTCTATCTGTTATGCCACGGCGATCTGCCGGTCGTGCCGCAGGTACGCCATCCCAGGAGCTCTTCAACGGCATGCTCTTCATCGTGTCAGCCCTCACCTTATTACCATGAACTTGCAGTTTGAGTACACGCGCGGCGGCGTCATGTGTAAGATCCATTTCGTCCCGGAGGAGCTGCCGTCGTCACTGCGTGACACTAGCAGCAGCGATGTGAACACCAACATGAACGGGGACGCTCACCGTCCCTTCCACGAGTCGCTGTTCTTGCTGCAGCGGTATCTATTCCAGCAGCTCTTGGGCATTCAGCCGGGTCACTTGTTCTCTCGCAAAGTCTACGCGGACCCGGCGCACGCCACAGGTGACATATCGGAGATGTGCGGCGAGTACCACTTGGTGCCACGCTTCCTAGCCGTGAACGAAGAGCCGCTGCTGCATGTTGAGGACTTGCACTCTCCCAACCGCGTCGGCTTCGCCGTTGGCCGATTGCTGTCTGTTCAGAAAGTGCTCGAGTATCTCGACGCCAGCTCCAAGCTCATGATACGGGACTTTCTCACGCAGGTCGACCACCAAGAGCTCGTTGACTGCGTCATCTCCACGCGAATCAACGGCCTACCGGGTGCGTTTCGCATCGACGAGCTCGTCACCGAGCCTCATGAAGTGAAAACCGGGATACAAAACGAAACAAACGGCGACGGGAATCCGCCTATAGTCGATTTAGTGAAGAATGGCGTGGTCACGAGGGACGGACGTCACGTGGTGATCTCGATCGCGCATCGCAGCGAAGGCGCGCGCAATTATGACGGTGCCAAGACCAAGAAGAAGATCCGCAAGTGGCAGGAGCAAGGAGCGTTTCTGCAGCTCTCGCCTGAAGTGGAGCCTTATGCAGAGCAACTGCATCCAGCGCAATGCAATCTCACAGGATTGCGGACCGACATCTTTGAGGTGGGTAGCGCGATGCCGATGGTGCTAAAGTACGTTCGTCATATCAATCTGCTCGCGAGCTTCGAGGGTATGATGGGGTTCACGTTCCAGGACAAGGCGCTGCTACGTCAGGCGTTTACCCACGGCTCGTATGTGGATGTGGGCATGCAGAATGTCAATACGGTCGAGGCCACTCGATCCCGCGTGCGGCTCGGGCACGTGTTCGAGAACGTGGCATCTCTGAAGCGGTCGCGCAGTATGTTTCTTGATGGTGACAAGGCTCTTCCTGGGAAGACGGCAGGGGACGTGGCTTCGAAGATCAAGCAGGTGGCGCAGAAGCACTTGTCTGGCGACTTCAAGGAGGAGTTCCACTCGCGGTTCTTGTGTCCGTATGAACGACTGGAATTCCTGGGCGACGCTGTGCTGGGCTTCCTGGTGGCTTCATCAGCCTTCCTCAAGCTGCCAGATGCCGATGAAGGCTTCTTGCACCAGACCCGGGTAGATATCGTCAACAACGACAATCTGGGGAAGATGGCAAAGGCCGCGAACTTCGAGTCGTTGTTGCTAAGTGCGTTCGACCTGACGAAGTTGAAGGAAGAGACCAAGGCGAAGATCACAGCCGATTGCTTCGAGGCACTGCTTGGCGCACTATACAAAGACCAAGGTATCGTGCCATGCCGTGCATTGCTGGGCAAGCTCATGGACATGCACGACGCCGAATTACGCGAACTGTGCTTCCTCTCCACGCCTGAGCTGTTAGCCGAAGCGAAATCATACGTGGAAATCGACCGCGCCGCTATCCACCAATGGAGCAAGTACACGCAGTCGCGGCTGCTGCACCGACGATTCACCACACGCACAGGAGTGGAGGTCAGCAACACGCACTTGTGGCTGCAGACGATGACGCACCACTCCTTCCAGAAGCCACAGATCGATGAGGATGAATTCATTGGTCACGATCCGAGCTACGAGCGTATTGAGTTCCTGGGCGACGCCGTGCTGCAATTACTGTCGTCCGAGTTCCTGGTGGATGCGTTTCCGTACCATCAAGAGCACCTGTTGACCCAGGCGCGGTCTTCGCTCGTGAAGAACGCCAAGCTGGCGATCGTGGCTCGTAATGCCGGCTACGAGGAGTTCATCCGCATGGGCAACGAGGTCAAAAAGAACGGCAATCTGTTCGTGGAAGATGTGCTGGCAGATATGTTCGAGGCGACTTTGGGCGCTGTGTTCCTGGAGAACCCGAGCGATTTGGCCAAAGTTCGTGTCATCCTGGAGCGATTGCTCTTCCCGCGACTGACTGAAGCGATCCGTCGTCGCCAATGGATGAATCCACGCAAGGTGTTGATGCATTACATCGCACAATGGAGTCGTTCGAGCCAGCGGCAGATCTCGTGCCAGTTCAAGAACATCAAGGTGCCTGCCACCATCAGCGACGATGCGAGCGTGGGGTTGTTGGTGCCGAAGAACAACGAGAGTGGAGGTACTGGCAGTACCAATGGCAAGACGGCGGACCCACCGGGACATGCCGTGGCGCTGTATGTGAACAACTTCCAGGTGGCGCGTGCGGTCGGCCGCACTATTGTCGCGGCGCAAGACGCGGCCTGCAAACATGCACTTAAGCTCTATGGCGTCAAGCTGCACGATGATTAAGAAGGATGAGTGACTGCATGTAAGCGAAATGATTATTGTTGTTAATGCTAATGGATGGAGATTCCTGGCAAATGCACATGAGATTCCAACGGACGGTACGTCCCCTTTTTCTCTTGCTGCGTTTACAAGGGAACACACCTGAATCCTTTTCGCTAGAAGCTATGCACTTCTGCACATGCTATCATGAACTAAAGCTGTCTGTCGGTTCACCTAAGACTCCTCCGCTTCCTTAGCCTTTGGTTTCCTCGTCCGCGGCGCTCTTACTGGCAGCAGCAGTCGTTGGCGGTGGTCCTGGCGGGAGTGGGGGCTTCTTTCCAGGCGGCAACGGCGGGGGCTTCGGCTTCGACGATGCATCCGGCGTAGGCGGAGTGTCGCGGCGCTTGCCTTCGCTCTTCCCATTGCCATTGTTGCGTCGCTGCTTCTGGTTGCCACCCAGCATTTTCTGCGCCACGGGGTCGTTCTTGCCGTAGAAGCGGTCCTTGATGTTCTGCTTCGCCAGCGGATCGTCCTTGTCGCGCGGCATCTCGTGCAGATACGGACACTCGTCGCCGCGGTTGCATTCGCCGCGCGCGTAGAACGAGCACAGATGCGCGCGATTGCGCTTGTAGTACGGATCGCGACGCGCCATACGCAGCAGTGCGCTGTTGCCAGCGCCCGTCACTTTGCCGTACGCAGACACGGCTCCTTCCTGCTCCAGCATGCGGCTGTGCTGCTGCGCGAACCACTCGCGGTTGGCGTCGCTCTCGGGCACGTTCACCACCTGTTGGCCGCCGCCCTCCTCCTTGGCCAGGAACGCGTCCCGCACCTGCACCGGTAGATGGTACTGCAGATCCAGTACACAGGTCTGGCACACGTTCTTCATGCGCGCGCAGGTCTGACACACCTCCGTCTTCTTGTAGCGCGCTCGTTTGCCCGGCTTCCAGCGAAAGACCGTGAAGGGGCGGGCGCAGATCTTGCAGGCGCTGCCATGCGCCTCCTTCATCATGCGCACGTACGGGTTCTCGCCCAGACACGTCTCGCACAGCTGCGGGAACTCCTCCGACTCCCACGCCGTCTTGGTCGTGTCCGCCTTGATGGCGAAGCCGCGCTCCCCCATCGCGATCGCTTGATGCTGTGCGTGCCTTTTGCTTGCTGGCTGGAAGGGGCCAAACGGTCAAACCCTTTGGAAAGTGGTACAGACCGAACTTAAGCGTTATAACGGGAATGACATGTCGAATTCTGAGGCTACAGATCATCTTCTGTATCGATCTGAGACGCTAAATGGCCAATTTGAGCAGCAAAAGATTCGAACTTAACCGGAGACATGATGAGGCAAACATCGTCAACGTCGGACAGCATGATGGGTGAGAGCCATTTGCTATCTAACGTTACAGCAGGAAGCGCGAGCTTGAGGGAGCCATGTCTTCGCTGCTGCGCACGAGCGGCGTGGTGCGGCTAACCAACCGGCGGCTGATGCAGCTGCAGGGCGTGGACGCGGCGCGGTTCGTGCAGGCGATCCTCACCAACGACATGAAGCACGTGACGCGCCGCGGCGACGCGCTGTACGGCGGCTTCCTGACCACCAAGGGCCGTGTGCTTGGCGACTGCAACGTTGTCCAAGTGGAAGACGACGCCTTTCTACTGGACTACGACGCTGAGGTGGCAGAGTCTCTGCAGAAGCACTGGAAGCGCTACAAGCTGCGTATGAAGGCCAAACTCGAGGACAAGACGGACGCGTATGCGCTCTTCGCCACGCTGCCGGCCAGTGTTGGTGGGACTGACGCGGCCGCTCTGCCTCCTCCTGCGAATGAACTTAAGGAATTGGTGGCGCTGAATCCGGGAGAGGACACTGTGACGTTTGCCGACCCACGCGGCGAGCACTTTGGCGTGCGTGCAATCGTTCCCGTTGATTCAACCTGTATGTATACCTTGTATACGCACAGAACGTGCGGGTGTTGCTCCGCTTGCTCCATGCAAATGGAGAGAATGTCTATAGCTACTGCTTGACTTGTTGAAGCTAACAATGCTCTGTGTACATCCGTATTGGGTGCTAGTCAACGTGCCGGACGCCTACGAGACCATGGATATGTCGGCGTACTTGGATCATCGCATTACCTTTGGCGTCGCGGAAGGGTACGTGGGATAAGAGAGACGCGCATTGGCGACTATCCCTCGCTGACTCGATGTGTATGCTTTGGATGATTCATTTTTCCAGCAAGGAACTGAGCGATGGGATCCCGCTCGAGTGCAATCTGGATCTTTTACACGGCGTCTCGTTCCGCAAGGGCTGTTACGTTGGCCAGGAGCTCACAGCTCGCACACAATTCAAGGGCAACATCCGCAAGCGCTTCGTGCCTGTGGCGCTAGTACCAGCAGATCAGCAAGACGTGGTCAAGGCGCTGTCTGAACTCGCGTTCAAACCGTTTGACTCGCCGTCACACGGCGCGTTACGTGCGTATCTGGCGGATTCCGAGGGCTGGAAGAACGGCAAGGCACCCGAAGCAGGTGACAAGATTATGGTCGCTGGCGATAGCAAGGCAGTCGGCACGATTGTCAACGTTGGCCAAGGTGTTCGCAGTGCCATTGCCATGATGCGTCTTGGCCACCTGCTCCCGAAGGAGTACGACGACGTCGATGATGTCCCGCTCATGCAGTTCTCGACGCAGGACGGCGCCTTCCACGCCGTCCCGTACCAGCCAGCATGGTGGTCGAATCTGGACACGAAGACAGGCAAACTGGTGTTGTAGTGACGCAGTATAGCATGTTGCGTCCAGCAATGCAGGGTAATAAAATAAGCACGCCCATCGACAGTTTTGCGCCATCGCCGAAAGTATACACGGCTCTTATGCTCGATAACTGTACCCAACATCTCGCACATATGTGTAATTTCCACAAATTTTACCGCCTATTTTGGATTCGTTTTGCATATCTTCCTGCCGAGTTTGGCAATTGCGTATAGTTGGAGCTTCTCTTCTTCACTTTCAAGAAGGTGAAGAAGATGGCCGACGAAGGGCTTCAACGGGATGAAGCGCAGCTCTGCGCCGCGATCGACGGGCTCTCCAACGCGGCGCTCAAGGTCAGTTCCAAGCCGCCCTTCCGCACACAGCGCGGATCCAGCTCTGTCGTTTGCTATGGCTCTGTACCGATACTAATGCTCTTTTGGGTGCATGCAACAGACGCACATGCTGGCGGCGCTGAGTGCGTTCAAAGCTTCGCAGAGCTCGGACCAGTCGAGTAGCGCTGCAGCTGGAGCACAATCTGCGAGCGACAAGAATGACATCATTGTGTCAACGTTGCGAGCCAAGGACGTGGCTGTGCGGGAGACCCGCGACGCTCTTTTCGTGGCTGTCCACGCGCTGCTGCTTGAAGCTGGTGGGTTCACGTTCACCTGTGACGGGCTAAGTCTGCAGTATTAACGATTGCGATGTTGTTTAGGCTACCAACTGCCCTCTAGCGCCACGACCGAGTTCGAGTTGCCTGCGAACTGGGACGCCAATAGCGCTGCCGGGTTGTTCACAAGCACCTACACCCACCCCAACGACCCGTCCGTGACGTTCTCCTTGCAGGTACGAACGAGGTCACTGCTGCTGTATACATGCTAGTCTGTTGGCGTATTGGGCGCTTAACCGCTTGCTGGTTGCTTGGTGATATGTGGCAGGGTTTGTTCGTTGGCCATAAGTTCGAGGTCTATATCTCGGATGACAAGGGGCATACCCACTCCATTGAGTTAAGGTGAGATCTCCGTTCTTGATAATGATTTGGTGGGTTGCAAGGCTTTGCGTTAATAGGACTGACGTGGGTATTCTCTTATCAACTGCAGCGTGGAGAATCACGTTGCTGCTGGGGACTCGACGCCTCCTGTATCGGCGGCAGGTTTGCTGCAGAATCTGAAGGCGCTACGTGACCAGGTCGCGCCGTTTGTGGAGAAGATTCGACCCGCAAAGAAGAGCACACCCAGTCCTGCAGTCAGCAGTCCCAGTGTCTTCCGCCCACCCGAAGGAGACGCGGGCGAACGAGGTCACGGCGCGCCGCCTCCGTATCGGATTCCTTCGGTACGTGCTCCTTCAATATTGGAAGAATTCGAGTGCTCTCTGAAAATCTGACAGAACAAATTGGGTATGTTGCTATGCTTTCGACGCTGATAGGTCGGTAGTGGTGACGTGTTTCCTCCGGACCTGGGTGGTGGGAGGCCGGATATGCTGGTCGGGCCCGACCACCCGCTCTTTGGACATCGTGGGGACCCGTCGATGGGCCCAGTTCCTGGCGCTCGCTTCGACCCGTTCGGTCCATCTATTGATCCTCTCGGACCCTCTGGCTTCGGTCGTCTTCCTGTCCGTGGCCCAGCCCCGACGCCACCATTCGGTGGCCCGGGTCCCGACCACATGCGCATGCCACGAGACGATGAGATGGACCCTGGATTTGGCTTTGGTGGGCCAGGAAGCGGGCGAGGCCATCGTGGCGGAGGCGGGTTCTCGCAGCCATTCGGCTCAGACCATTCCTTCTTCTGAGGTGTCAAAGCGATGAAGAGACCCGGATTTGAGTGAATGGGAGGACACAGAGACAGTAAGCAGGGAAGCAAGTGGTGCATGTGAGTGGCACGCAGCGAAGACAATCGAGAAGTAGCAGGTAGCAAATGCCGCCACCATTTTCAACGCTCACGACCCAATCTCCTCTTTAACTGCGATATAAGCTCGTTAATTGTGTGTCATTTGCTCTATAACTGTGAGATCCGCTCATTTGCCGAATTTCGTCGACGAGATGGAGCCGCAAGCCTCTTCTACGGCTCGCGCCGACGCCGCGATGTCCCTCGCACAGCTCGTTGCCGGGATCACCGCCCCTCAAGAGGAAGCAGAAGATGACGTGCGTGTTGATCACCTCGTGGCGCTCACGACACGGTGCTCCGGTGTGCTCTTCAAGTGTGACAATGGCGATGTGGAGCTCCTCAAGCAAGTGGCGGAGTATCTGCTGACTGGGAGATTGCAGGCTACAGACAGCGACGACGCGTCAGAGCTGCAGACTGCCAAATGGCGATTGCTGGCGTGTCTACTGCGTGTCGATAGGCACGAAGTGCGTGACGTGCTGTTGGTCAGAGAGGAAAGCCTGCAATCCATGTTCCACTTGATGTTGACGGATCGGTTCATCTCCAGCGACGTGTTGGCCGCCATGGCCGAGTGTCTGGTGCAGTTCAGCTGCAGTATGTCGACGCTGGCGGTTCCTCTTCGACTTCTGGACGTCCAGACAGCGGAGGGCGATGGCCATGGGCAAGACGGCTCGGTCTTCCTGGACCTCATCAAGCAAATGTATGTGACACTCAACGGCCGCTCACACCTTCGACAAGGACTCGCCGACACTCTCAAGACAGCTATACGCTGTAAAGAACATGCCAAGCACGTCGTGCGCTCTGGAATGCTACGTAGCCTCCTGCAGGTGGCATGGGAGCAGTCGGATGACGTCTCGAATGCACTGCTTTTGCAGAACTTCGTGCTGGTGGGGACACACGTCGCCTCCTTCGTCTGTTATAGCGCAACTGCGCCAGCAGCGACCGAGTCGACAGACGCCGCGTCGACAATCAAGAAGCAGCGCGTTGTGTGTGAATTGGTGGTTGCTCTCATGCTCAGTGGGTCGTCGCTGGTGTTCATCGAAGCGGTGCGTTTACTGCAGTTTCTGGTCGATAACGCCGCGTACCGTGCGTTGTTACCAGCGATTTCAGACCTGCGCGGTGCGTTGGAGAAGGCGCAGACCCTCACGACACGACCAGACAGCAAATTGGCTCGAGACACGTATCTGACAGAGCTCTGTGAGACGCAGTATCGAACTCTGACCCCCGAGATCGATGCCTTTGAGCGACAAAATGGCAGCGTCGTAGGTCTACCGTCGGATGAAACAACAGTCAAAGGCGATAGCACTGACGAGCAAGCACTGGAGCTGGCTTTACGAGAAGCTACAGACGCCAAGACGAGCGGGAACGCGTTCTTCCGACGCGGGAACTTCCCGACAGCTCGCATGTTCTATCGATATGCGATCGCGAAGCTTCGAGTAGCACAACACCACGAAGAAACGAGACTGCGAGTCCTCCCTACGCACGAACTACTTGCCCAATGCAGCATTGGGGCGAGCGTACAAGTCACCGATGGTCGCAGCGACGACTGGCAAGACGCCATGGTCTCTGATGTCGAAGGCAGGCAAGTTGAGGTGCTCTACGACACCGACGACCGTGAAGATGAATGGGTACCTTTGACCCGCATCCGACTGCGTATGAACACGTCGATGCTCTCGGCGTTCGAGGATTTGACGGTGAGCTGCTTCATGAACATGGGCAAGGCTTTCTCTGCGCTCGGCGACCACGATCAGGCCGTCCAGTGCTTCTCCCATGCTCTAGCGCTGCGTGACGGCATGTTGGTGGCTGCGTTATACTACCGCGGCGTGGCCAACATGGCGCGTCATGACCTCGCGGCTGCCCAACAAGATCTCTGGAATGCGAATCAGCAGTGTCGCGACCAGCGGAAGAGCAGCAGCAGCGGCGGCTCGAGTGAAACCAACAGTCGAGACGCGAAACAGACCCGCGCTTTGCAATCTCAGATCGTAGCTGCCTACAAGAAACTGCAGCAAATGCACGCCAACAAGAAACGACTGGACAAGAAGCTCATGAAGCAGATGGTCAGCTACTTGGCCACGATCGCCGGCCTGCAGGAAGAGTGACCAAACGATCCGATGTCTGAAAGTTACACGCGCACAGTGTAAGGGGTGAGTTTCAACGTGAATTTGAGCTTGAAAGCATCGAGCACGAGGTATTGGCGCCTATGCTGGGCCGACGCGGATGCCCCGCGTAGACTGCTCGTAGGCACACGTCTCCATGAGGATCCGCTGGGTTTTGGGGTGTTCAATGAAGACCTGCAGCTCGCCAATGGCGCGTTCCACATAGCCCTCGTGGCTATTCAGGTGCGCGTATTCCTCTGCAATGTGCTGATAACGCCGCGTGATCTCCGTCATCTAATAACCAACAAACAAGCATTAGCCGCATGCCTCCTCCACCCAACGCTGAACGATTACGTACCCTGGCTTTCGACGGCGTGCGGTAGAACGCTTCTTTCTGAGACTCGATTTGTGCGAAGGCCGTGGCCAGCGGGTCACTGGCCGCTCGACGCTGTTGGTTCTCTTCTTCGCCATGTATAAACCGCGAAAAGGACGTGGCCACCTTGCCGAGCTTGCCCATAAACTTGCTGGACATTTCCTTAGCCTTCTCCGTGTGCTCGGCACTTAAGAACGGCAGCAATTGCGCCGCGGAGCTGCCCGTGCCAGCTGCAGCTTCTGCTCCATCGCGTCCACGTTTGTTGGCGCCGCTTGAAGCTCCGATCATAGCGCGTAGGTCGTTCACAATTTCGTCGGTTTGTCGACTGAAAAACGTGCGGCAAGGCAGCGATCGGTCCTGGAAGAAGAGCGTCAGCGACTTGCCACGTTGCGGCGTGATGCGCACGACATCACGCAGCGGGATGAGGTCTCCCACATACACGTAGTCGTCGTCGCCAGGTCGTTTTCGGTCTCCTGTCGCTTCACTGGACGGTACCAGCAGCGCAATATTGCCGGATTGCACCAACATGGCCGTGGATCGCAAAGTCGACGAGTTTGGATCCATCTCTTGGCACGAGTACACGGCGCCGCGGATATCACGTTTGCGCATCCGCATCGGGCGTTTATTGCGCGCTTGGCCTGCGCTCTGTCCGCTGCCGTTCTGCTGTGCACTTGACGCTTTGGCAGGCGACGCCGGTTGCGGATCGTTCTGCTGGATGAGGGAAAAGAACTCGTTCACGAGCATCACGAGCGTCGTGGACGGACTCCACTGTTCCAAAAGCGGCAGACGCAGTAGATACGTCGGCGCCTTGCTCTCCACCTGCTCTCCGGACTCAGAATCGCTTTGCTTTAGCTGGCGAATGCGCATCTCGTGCGGCAGATAGATGGCGCCGTGACAGATCTCCACTTCTGGTGCGAGGAACGGGTACTGCGCCTCGCCGTTAGCCAGACGCTCGGGCGAGAAAGGCATGCGCACAATGAGGGACGTGAGTGGCACGAGCGCCAGCGCGTCTGAGCCCTCTGGGAAGGGCACGAAGCAGTGGAACTCGCCCTCGCAAACGCCGCGACGTTCCGAGACTTGCACGCGTCGCAGCATCGCCCCAAGGGACAAGGCGCCCGCCACGCGGCACTTCTCGAACTCGCGATGGACGCGACTCGTCCAGATGGCGCGCTGTCGCTGCTGAGCCGTCGCAGGCTCCTCCGACGGCGCGGAGGCAGAGCCAACGCTCTCCATCTGATCCTCCAACTGCTGCTGCTGCTGCTGAGTTTTGCTCTGTGAGCCGAAGTGGGGGAAACGTCTTCGAGGAAGGTGAAGAAGCTCTGTGATTGGCTGCATTTGAGATATTAATCCTGTGTATTAACGAATGAAATGGAGGAAACAGAATATAAGCGATGGAGATTGGTTGGAAATGCGTCCAAATCTAGAGAAAAGTGGGCGGTACGTCAGGCGGCGTGTGCTTCCTCGGTCCGCACGCCAGATGAACATGGTGACGACAGTGTCGCTCGCGACTATCTTGAGCATCCCATTAATGCAGCCACACAATGACGAGGGAAGCTGCCCGATCAGCACGAACGACCAGCTTTAAGGTTTTGCTTCCTTCTCACCCACACCCACTACCTCGCTCGACTGGCTGCTGGCATTGCTATTCGCCTTGTCCCTATATACCGCGCTAGACTCTCCTCACTTGCTCTTGTCGGCGGCCTTGGAATCCGTGGGCTGCTCCAGACCCTTGAAGAGCTGCGTCTTGTCCTTCCGCAGGTGGTCCAGCTCGTCGATGATGGACGTGAGCAGCTCGTTCTTGTCGTCCATCTTGAGGCGGCCATTGTTCATCAACGAGAGCTTCATGATCTCCAGGGCCTCGCGGTCCGGGTGGCTCGTGGGGATGGCCACCGAGATCTCCGGCAGCTTGATGTCGTCCAGGTTGGACGTGTGCCCCATGCGCGCGAAGGCCTCGGCCAGAATCGTGTCCATCTTCTCGCCGGTGGGCGGCTCGTTAGGGATGTTGAGCAGGTCCACGAACAGGTCCGTGCCCGAGGTGGCCGGCCACGACTTGTCCTCCATCATCTGCTCCGGCTCCTCCCACGTGAAGTTCGGGTCCTCGCCTTCGTAGGCGTCCGGGTTGAACTCCCGGTAGCCGCGCTCGCCCGTGGACTCCTCGTACTCCTTGTATGGGTCGTACAGACCGCCCTCGTCGCCGGCGCGCGCACGGTCCTCGTCGTCTTCGTCGTTGCGTCTGCGGCCGCCAAAGGCGAAGGAGCGCGTCTGCATCTTCGGCACCTGCTGCTGCAGACGCGCCGCCGTCGCCACGCGAGCCGCCTGCTTCGCCGCCGTCCGCAAGAGCGCCATGGCCATGATCCAAGTGAGAGGCTCCGCTTGCTTGTCTATTGCGGGGAACCAACCAGCAGCCTCCGCACTTTTGTGTCGTGTGGCACACCTTAAACACACGGATACTCACTTTCATGTGACTCACACTACATGTGCGTTTTGGATTGGTTGAACAACTCATATCATTTTCAAACGTGGTTACATACCGCTATCGAGGTTGTTAGAAACCCCCAACATGGATCGCCGAAATGGATCGCCGAAATAAACAGTCGCACGGACTCCGCGATGTGGAGCATGGCGTTCCACGGGCGCTGCAGCTTGTTCGGTGATCGGCAGCGGCTGCTCTTCCCCGTGGACATGAGCGTGACGTCCTCCTCCGATAGGGCGGCGCAGCAGCAGCTCCTGGCATCGGCGTTAATGGATGGCAATTGCACGGGCATGATCATATCAGAACTGGAAGACAGCGAGGTGTTCCAAGACGTGCGCGCAACAGTAGAAGAGGCTGGCAAAGCGCACTCGTTGCTTTCTCAAGAGCAGTTTGTGGTCGTAGCCTCGACTTCTGCCAGTTGTGCAGTCGAGGAGATCCCCTCGCGCGTGGAGCAAGTGCTTGGGGAGCTGCAACGTCAACAACTGGACATGCTACTACTTCACGCTCGCTCTTTGGCAGAGTCGAGGGATATCTATACGCGGAAGCGAGTAGTACTTCACGCTTGGGAGCAAATGCTGGCGATCCAGCAAACCGGTCTGGTCCGCAGCATCGGAGTGAGCGACCTCAGTGTTCAAGACGTCGAGTTCTTATTGACGGCGTATCCAGACAACCCACCGGAGGCCTGGGCTGTCGAAGTACTGCTTCCTGGAATGATACCCCCTTCATCCAATGCTAACGTCCCATTAGAAGACGCCACTGCCTTCGCACACGCGCATAGCATCGATTTGCTCGTGCACTTCCCCGTCACAAAGCTCCAGAGTCTCCAGTCACTCGAGGACTGGCGGTTGTTAACGGAGCAGATCGCCGAAAGGCATCGCCAACGTCCGTTCAAGTTCTTAGTGACCCACGAACATGGAGGTGTGGCTGACACTTTCCACATGGAGTCACGAGTGGCGAACGATACCACAGCATTGCAGTCCCCACTGCAGATTATCGTGCGCTACTTACTGCAGAAAGGCCTGGTCCTCATCCCGCAAGCCTCGGACCCTCAAGTTGACGACCAAGCGCACGTCTTCAGCGAACTCTTCGGGCCGCTATCGCATCCGTTCACGGCACTGCATCCATCTTGTTCGCCACATCAACTGTACTCCAGTATCTTGACACGCGACGATCTTGCCGCCATCGACCGCGCACTGCCTTTGAGCGTCACATTCCCGCCACCAACACCTGCTACAGCCACTGGAAACGACAGATTCAACGTGGCACAAGAGCGAAGCGTCTACCTGTCGCCAACGTCGAGTCGCCCGTCGACTCCAGAATGATATCGGGGCCGAGACGAAGCTACCCCTGTTTGATTCTTCTTCTCTGGATGCCCACGATGTCCCTCTGCACTTCGTTCGCCTATTGCTTGGCCAGACATTAGGTGGGTTACGCCGTCATGAGTCGATCAAGTCGCTGCTTCTCTCGCGTCATGACTTCTTCCCGGAAATACGCGGCCAGGAACTTGTTGCTGCTCAGGAAACTGCGGAAGGTCTCGCCTCCGATCTCCACCACCTTCACGGGCTGCGTACAGCGCACGCTCGAGTGGCGCGTGACGATCTTCGATGCCCGGGTCTGGCCCGATACACCCAGCGGGAAGTAATCGCCCGGATGGAGCTCTTCGACGACCACGCCGCCGTGAGCCTTCAGCACTTCCACGTGGCCGTCCAGCAGGATGAACACTGAGTCGCACGGCTCGCCTTCCTTGTAAATGAACTCGCCGGCGTCGAAGGAGCGCTTCTGGACGGAGCCTTTCGCGGCTTCCACGCATTTGATGAGATGCTGCTGCATATGCCGACGCGCCGTCGCTTCCAGTCGATGGTTGATGGACTCGTACGTGCCTTTCACGTTGAGATAATCATCCGCCACAAGCTGCAGCACTTTGCATGGCGAGTCGTTGCCTTCAGCACAGCGATACGTCGCGATCCGCGGCAAGAAGCGGCCATCAGGACGTACCAGCTCGATCTCGCCGAAGAACGTCCCCTTCGGCAGCCTTCGGAGCTTCATGTCCTCGTTCGCGTCCGAACCGGATGGCGGATGACTGAATCGCGGCCATTCCGGATGCGCTAACAGCCCAGCAAAGCCCTCGGACTGTTCATATGCCGATGAACTCGTGATAGGAGCCACCACACCGTCCAGGTCCTCCACGACGGTCGCGGCGGTCTTCTTGATGGGGTTTCTACAAGAAACCTCGACCTCGCCATCCAACAGCAAGTACACGTTATGTGCGCCGGCGTGGCCCTCGCGGATGATCGCTTCTCCGGGGCTGTAGCTCGCCGACCGCAAGGTGGAGATGGTCATCTTCACATTGTCGTAGTCGATGGCTTGTACTGAAGACGCGTGTTGCTCCGGGTCGCCCGTCGAGCCCACAAGCATCTCGTTAAGTTCGCTTTCACTTAAGTGCTTGCCCAGACTCTCGTTCACGCGTGCCAGATCCTTCTTGGAGATGAAGCCTTTGCGTTCCTTGTCGAAGAAGTGCAGAGTCGACAGGAGCGCATTCGTCTTTTCATTCAGCGCTTCGACGCTCGAGCTGAGGCCCCACGCGAAGCTGCGCTTCACATTCTCGAGCTCCTGACTGCTGGCCGTCGCGTCCTCCTCGCCCAAGCTATCGTCCATTGCGTCCACAAGGAGGACGCCCAGAATACTGGCCCGTAGACGTCGTCGTCCACGCTGGAATTTCTCCAGCAGCTCGGCCGAATCCTCCATGGGCTCGCGACTGAGCGTCGCCGTGTCGCGCAGCCACGGATGCTGAAGTGCCTCCTCCGAACTTAACCGTTTGTCCGGGTCGGTCTCCAGCAGCTTCTGGATCAAATCGCGGGCTGAAGGCGAGATGGCTTGCCAGGCACGCGACTGCGTGCGGAACTTGCCCTTCAGAATACGTTGTCGGATCTGCCAAGCAACAGGAAGCGAGTCAGTAACAGCAAATCAAACGCTGACCTACCGCTTTGCAGCCTTACCTCTTCGTCGGACAAGTTGTTGTACGTGTCGAACGGGTGTGCGCCACACAACAGGATGTACAGTACGATGCCCAGCGCGAACATGTCAGCTTTCGGTCCAAACTTGTACTCTTCTGAGCCTGCTTGGGCCTCGTACTCCTCGTCCACGTCGTCATCTATCACTGCTTCACTGGCGTTGACTCGGTTTCTCCTGTTGGCGTCTCGGGTATTCCTCCTGTGGATCGTAGCGCCGTGCTCCAAGGTCTCGGGCGCCGCGTAGGCCACAGTGCCAGTGAGCTGCGAGTCGCCGAAGAAGCGCTCACCCAGTCGGAAAGACACGCCAAAGTCCACGAGACACATGCGCCCTTGATGCAGTAGGATGTTCTCAGGCTTGATGTCGCCATGCACGATGCCCTTGCGATGCAGATAGTGCAGCGCGTCGCAGAGCTCCCGGACAGCGCTACTGGCTTGTCGCTCCGAGTACGCGCCATTGGCGATGAGATGGTCGAAGAGCTCCCCGTCTTGTGCCAGTTCTTGAACAATGAACCAGCAGTCCTCGGTCTCGTACGTGCCTCGCAATTGCAGGATATTCGGGTGTTGTCCAGCAACTCGCAGCACATCTACCTCCGTCCAGAATTCGCGCGCCGACGTCTCGCTCTTGCTCAGCGTCTTGACAGCCACCAACTCCCCCGTACGTCGGTCCACGCCCTTCTGGACCACGCAATAGCCGCCTTCGCCGATCACCTCGTCCGTGATGGCGTATTCGTCCTCGATCTTCCGACCGCGACGTACTGGTGACACTGGCTCGTCGTCACGCTCCTTGTGTCCCTCGGTGACAGCTGCCTCGTTATTTGATGACGCGGCAACCGCGATGGCCAGCGCCATGCCGCCCATTGTCGCGCCGACCGCTCCCCACCCTTCGCTACTGTTTTCCCCACTAGTGTTGCCGTTGGTGCAGCTACTGATGGCACGTATACAGCTCTTGCGATTACTGGAGGCGAGCTCAAGTGGCTGTTGACACCGCACGGCGGCCGTCGTCGCGACGCCGTGGCTTTCGGTGCGGCTGGCGGCGGCCAAACGCGCCAGCCCACCGTCTCGCGAGCGGCGGCGCAGCGCCAACAGGCCGTTCACGCGAGGCATCGCCACCTGCTCGGGCTCTTCGCGCTCTTCCCGCTGCTTTAACGCGGTTGCCAGACGCGGACCAACTCGACGCGGTCTTGCTTTGCTTACTTTCTCCTTGGGGAAATGGCGGAATGTGACGTTCACACGAAGTTTCATGATATTTCACTCCCAGTGTGGGCTTCGACCCCTCCAAAGAACTGTTACCGGAAGAATGTGAACTTTTGAAGCAGAAACAAGCGACATTCCCAGGCGAAATGTGCATGGGGATGGTGACTTTTGAGCGGCTTTTTGCGGCGAGCGAGGATGAGTGGCAGCACCACGAATCTCCACTGTGGCCCGATTTAGGTGGGGAAACGAGCGGTTCTGCAACCATTCGATTCTCCACGGCAACGTGACGAGATCAAGTTAAATCGGAACGTAGGATGGACTTTTATCCCGTAAAACTGCAACGCGAACTTGCCCACTCTTGGTGGTCTTTTGGGTCGCTAGCTCCATCAAGTCGACAAAATGCCGATGCCGATGCAGTCGGTACCAGCGGGAGTTGATTGCCGACTTTGGAAGTTCAACCGTCTCAGAATTCGATGCGGTTGAACGTCAACGAGCTCCTTCCTGTGCGTGTGCATTTGGCGACGTTAAAACTTAAACGACGCAGAAAATAGAACCC
The DNA here is from genome assembly GCA_001712635.2 of Nothophytophthora sp. Chile5. NCBI lineage: Eukaryota > Oomycota > Peronosporomycetes > Peronosporales > Peronosporaceae > Nothophytophthora > Nothophytophthora sp. Chile5. Next base: position 23,338 of record MBAC02003883.1, on the reverse strand, counting down.
TTCGTCGAGCGGCAACACGGTGCAGGCCGCTTGAGGCTCAGCAGTACTTGCATTGGCGCTCTCGTAGCAGAGCTCGCCATAGAAGCCACTTAGCAGGCCGACATGACGCCGTCCCGTAGCAGTTGGCGCAGCGACCAGCCCGTGGGCCGGTTGTGGCCGTCGTCAGAGTGGCGCCAAGACCAGAAGATCCAGCCGGCGTGCGCCTTGCCGAACGCCTCCAGCTGTGCGGACGCGAAGTCCCGCAGGCCGCGGCGGTCCTCACCGGGGAAGGCCGAGCCCGGCGCGCCCAGACTCCACTCGTCCATGAGCAGCCAGTTGCCGCCCCAAGATGCGACTTGTTCGCCATAGCGACGTACAGCCTGCAGCACTTGGTCGCGGCTCTGGCCCTCGTAGCCCCAGATAAAGTACGGATGCCACTCGTGCCACACATTGGTGTACGTCGGGTATCGCATAAAGTCCTCCATGCACGGCGCATGCTGCTCCGTAAGCAACGGCGCGACGGTCAACACGCAGTCATTGCCAGTCTTGCGGATTTCCGAGTACGCGCGCTCGTAGTATCCGCGGAGTACATGCTGTTCCACAGGAGCCTCCGGCTCATTGAGAAGTCCAAGCCCGAGAAATGACGGGCAGTAGCGGTACCGCGAGGCCAGGAACTTGGCCAGATACACCGTGTTGTCCACGTTCTCCGGGTATTGCCCCCAGTATTTCACGCCGCTATCCACCGCAGCGCTATGGTCCCGACCGTTCTGCGATCCTTTGGCCGCGTGGATATCCACGAGAACAGCCATGCCGTGGTCCACACACCAGTGGTTCACCAGTTCATCCAGGTACCGCAGAGCATGCGGCGCAAACACGCGCCATTCTTGTTTGTTGGGGAAGTCCGTGGGGTCGAAACCCATGATCCAATAACCCACGGGCACGCGGACCGTGTTAAGGCCAAAGCGCTTCATCTCGATAATGTCCGTCTCCGTGATCCACGTACGTCGATGCTCCTCGAAGCGACGATCCCCCTCGTCGTGGCCCAAGAACCTCATGGTCGCGAACTCGCCCTGGTTCTTGATCTCGTCGGGCACGCCGTGCCACAGACACGAGTCCCACGTCATCCAGTGCTCCGCCACCAGCCAGCCGCCCAGATTCGCGCCGCGGCACGGGAGCTCCCCACGACGAAGGCGCGACTGAAGCGAGTCGGGCGACACGGTGGCCATCTTGATCTTGATCTGGAGCTGGAGCACTCGCCTTGGGTTGCTTGGGACGTGAGCTCAACGCGGAGCGTTGCAGAGTGAGACGGATGTGCCTTCAGGTCAAATGCAAATCAGAAACCGGAATACTAGCGTATCTTCGTACTTAAGAATGATGGCATACAAATATACAGTCTAATTTGTATTTACCAGTTAACCCAAGCAAGTGAGCTCACCCACCGTCGTCGTCACCACGCCGCATGTCCCACCCAAGGTGTTGCGGTGTTGCGATGTTGGAAGACAAGAGCAGAGCACGCGCCAAGCTGCTCGTTGTGCCCGCATAATATGCATCGGCTCTTGAGGTCGCATGTATTTCCCCGGAGCAGCCGTCAGCTAAGCCTCCGAAAGCACGACCTTGTCACTCAGGGCGAGGTTGTACTTGCTGTTGAATGTTGCAATGTCGGGCACGTCGTCTCCGGTTCGGCAAAAGTAGAGGGTGCGCTCGAGATAATACATGAGCGGCTGCCTGATATAGTGGAAGGCCACACTATCCGGCGCAGCGCTTTCTTCCTGCGAGCGAATGCCGCCAATTTGCCGGTGGTATTGCACATACCAATTGTTGGGATCGTCCACGCCCGGGGGCGCGTAGATGTTTCTGGGGCTGTAAGCGTGCCAACGCTCTCGCCCGCGGTAATCACGTGTATCCCACGGGTACACCCCGTGCCACATCATGCAAAATGAGATGCCCGCATCCTCGGGTGTAGTCGCGCTGTCGGGGTCTGAGAGGCACGTCCAATCGTCCAGGATCTCCACGAACGTGCTCACGTACAGCCGGTTCATGACGTAGCCAGGTCCGCCCGAGTTGTAAACCCAGCGGTCCCAGCGCGAGTGCCAGAGCGACTTCAGTGTTTCGTTCTTGATGTAGTAGTTTACCGCCGACTCCCCGAGGTTCAAGCGATGGCCCATTTGCATCGGCTCGCGATTATACGTGTTGACGATCTCGGGTCTCTTCAGGTAGTTGCGCAGATTCTCCACCACTACGTAGGCGTCATCGTCCGCCTTGTAGAACCAGTCGTAGTCGTTTCGGTAGTTGGCGTGAATAAAGCGCAGAGCGTCCCCGGTCTTCTGCCACAAATGAGCGTGATCTGCAATCCCGTCCAAAGCCACCACGTCGAAGGTCTTTTCCGCGGGTGTTCCAGCTCCCACAACGATCGAGTCGGTCATGTTGCTGAAGAAAATGAGTTTATCGCAGCGCTGCCCCCACGTTTCAGCCACGGCGCGAGCTTTCGTGCCGTGGTTCGGCGAGTACGTGACCACGTAACACAGCACGCGAGGATACTGCACAGCACCACCGCCATGTAGTGGTGGGGCCCGCTCTGGCGTCACCTTCACGAGATCCAGCGTAGCGCGCGCTTGGTCCAAATCTTGCGCGCACAAGTCCGCTTTGGACGATCCCAGGGATGGCGACCCCAGACTCGACGCCGATGGGAGGGTTGTTGCAGCGACCAGAGCCAGCCATACGACCAATACATACAGACGACGACGCAGAAGGCTCATGCAGATGCGTCGCCGCGCCGAGGGAGATGCAAAGCCCATTCCTCGATCCCTCAGCTCGAAGGGTTCCGGAGTCCAGATGCGGTTGGGAGGGCTTGTCGGAAAGTGAGAGCGGAAAAGAAGCAACTTGCGAATGCAAAGAGCTGCTGTGGTGCTCCGATGCTGTCCATTACGAGGTTCTCGCTCTCATTTCGAAACTCCTTTTCGGTCGCATGTGAGGAAAGGCACCCATTAGGAAAGGAAACGAGCTGAAAGGACGCCGCCGTTTCTTCACTATCACTTGGAATTAGTAAAGCGCATTGGCACAAGCATGTGACGAACTCAAATACGTTCGGCGCGGATATCATTTGTAAGAAAAGAAAGATCTGTCTACAGACACAGTTTTAACGCCGTTTCGCTCTGCGAATTGAGGTAGATTTGTATTGGCTAAAATTATGCTTAACCCTGTCAGTTTACAAAATTAGCCAATCAGTATCTCCGATTAGATTCTTGTCAGTTTCGGAGAGACGAGTTCCTGAAGGTTATATTTTGGGGAGCCGCGTTTTGGGTTCGGGAACGCGCGAAACGTCCGGTGCCGCTGAATATGTATTTATTGGAGACCTACCGGGTTTACAGGAGACACAGCAAGAGGAAGAGCAGGCTCGTGGCCAGAAAATGCTATTGGTGACAGCACGTTTTCATTGTTTGGTGTTCTCTGGACTCAGAGATCGATCTCCGTTCACTTGAGCTGCTGGGCTCCTGAAGCCACCCTCACCATGGGCATCGTTTTCTCCTGCTTACACCGCTTGGGCGACGAGCTCTGCCGCCGCTTCGAGACCTGCGGCAAAAAGATCATCCGTGAGCTACCAGAAGTCACAAACGCACAACACGCCACAGGCCAGATATCACAGTTCACGCACCTGAGAAGTAGGCGGCTTGCAGCGCGCCTTGGTACTTGAGGTTGGCGGCTTCACCCGCGAAAAGCACACGATTTGCCACCGTTTGCTTGAGGACGTTCGGGTCCTCGTAAGCGTTCTGCACCGTGACGCAGCTGTAGGCGCCCACTGACCACTTGTCTTGGTCCCAGCTACTCAACAGACAGTCAGTAATGCATTAGCGTCCCCCACGTCTCCTCCAACCCAGCAAAAGTACGGCTTACCGCGTGATGAAGTGATTCACTGGCTCGGGGATATCAAGGCCAAAAGTGTCCTGCATCTGCAGGAAGAGCGCGTGTGCGATCTCCTCGTCAGTGAACGAAGCGGAGATCTCGCTGGCCTTGTCACCAATCAAAACGCCTTCGAGGATCGGCACGTTCTTGGCGAGGTAGTAGTTGAAGATCAATGGGAAGTAAATGCGACGGCCATTGCAGTCACTGGCACTCGAGTTGTCCTGGATCTGCGCCATGAACGTGGCTTGTTTGGGCCAGAACACCTCGGGGAACTGCACCAGCACCTTCATATACTGGCCCATCTTCGAGCGCTTGATGGCACCTGTCTTGACCGACGGCAGTTCTGGCTGGAAGTGCAGTCTGCCGGTCTGGAGGAACCCCAACGAGGTGGCCACGATTACACGGTCGGCCGTCACGGTTCGTCCATCGGTGCATTCGATCACCACGCCGTCCGGTCCGTCGTAGTTTATTGCCGAAACGGACACATTCGTGTGGATCACGTCCTTCAACGGCTCCGACAAGTGATCGATAAAACGCTCCATACCGGCGGGAACGATGCAGTGAGCACCAGGGTCGTCTCTGGTTCACATAATCAACAGCAATCAAGAAAGGTGAGCGAATAATACGGTCGGGCTCATAACCATTTAGACCTCAAGCATACCCCATCAAGTCGGTCTCGACGAAGGCGTCGAGGTTCAGATCGTCGGCCGTGAGGCCCATCCACGCCTCAATTAACCGCAGGAAGAGATCCAAGCGCTCGCGAGCGTTGACTCCAGCCATGACCTCGACCAGCTGCGGGTCCGAAGCCACCAGATCGTCCACTACCGCAGCCACCGACTTGTCGCCATGGCCATCGCGGTCTGCAGCACGTGCCAATGCTTGCAGCTTGCGCATGAGCAGATCTTGCCATTCCCACGTTTCGGCGGCTTGTTGGTCACTGAGCTGTCGACTGCCCTCGAAGAGCAAGAAATCCGAGCACGAGCCCGGATGCAGCCAGGGATTCCTCGGACTGATCTCTTTGAATGCGATGCCAAATTTCTGAGCCAGTTTGGCGAACGGATTGCCTTCAGTGCCGTGGATCCAGGCCGCGCCCACCTCCACGTTCACCGGCAACGTGTCACTGAACGATTGGGTGTGGACTCGTCCCCCGATACGCGACTGCGCCTCCAGTAAGCATACGTCACTAGCGCCGAAGTGACCCGAAGCCAGCAACGCGTTCGTGGCACTCACACCTGCCAGACCCGCGCCGATCACCGCCACGCGGTAGGAACTCGTCAAGGGCGTCTCAAACGCCTCAGCAGTCAAGTCGGGCATGATGTCGGAGTGTTGGAGTGTTGTTCGTTGCAGAGCAAAAAGCAGAATGAGGACAGGACTCAGCTATTCTAGTCGACGAGGAAGCTCTTCATGAACAGGCAAGGCGGACCGTGAGGGCGGAGCAGATGCAAGAGCTGGTTTTATTGACGGAAGAGGAAGGCTCCTTCATTGAGTTCAACTGTTTGTACATGTTCTTGATGGGAGGAAGGAGGGTGGCCATGGCTCCAGTTCCAGTCCCCGTTACGATCGATGGGCGGATGGAAATGAGCTCTTTGAATGCAAAGTTCCGGCGATGGCGGCGACGGCCACATGAGCTGCTTGAACTGACGCGCAGCACGCGGAGACGCGTGAGTGGCGAGACCACCTGTTGACACTACAGTGAGCGCGTTCGGCCATCAACAAACGCCCGATGGATGGGAGGAGAAGAACAGCTAGATGCACCGTTTCCCTCGATCCCCAATGGAGTCCGCCACGCCAATCTCGACGAGAAGAGATCCGAAAGGAGCTGCATGGGTGTGTGCTTCTCCGACGGGCGCAATGCTTCTCCGTCGACATCTCAGCCGTTCATGATTTCATCTGCAGGCGCCACTTGCTGAACGCACCTCGATGATACCGTTCGTAATCAATCGTCACGAATGACGCACATAGTCGCGTCACGTGCTGCCACGTCTGGCGCGTCAGCCACTTTTCCTTCAGCACCAGCACAGATGACGACCCAACGACGGTCTCCACATCGCGCGTTATCGGTGAAATGACGACCGTAGCATAAACAATTGGGCATTCGTCGTCGATACATCTTCAAGGAGGCCTGTTCTGGGGATGAGTCCTTCTAAAATCTGATTAGCACTGCAGTTGATGCTGCAAGTTCTCGAGCGGGTAGTGCGTCACTTGCTTTGATTGAGTTTATCCTGTTCTACTTCCTCACCTTCGTGGCTTCTCTTTGGGCGTCGACGCTGAGCCGGTCCTACTTTCCGTCCTTGCACTGAGCCGCGAGCTCTTCTGCCGCTTTAAGTCCTGCGAACGAGGGTCAAGAACCGAAACATACACGCATCAAGTTGTGAGCGACAGTACCAGGATGTCCACTACATGCATCGCCTCCATGTCGTCTGTAACATACCTGAGAGGTAGGCGGCTTGCAGCGAGCCCTGGTACTTGTAGACGGTGGCTTCGCCCGCGAAAAGTACACGATTTGCCACCGTTTGGCGCAGGATCTCCGGGTCCTCGTTGGAGCTCTCCACAGTGAGGCAGCTGTAGGCTCCCACCGCCCACTCGTCTTGATCCCATCTACACATTAGAGCACACCAACAGCGCATTACGATCGCGATCCACCGCTCAATAGACCCAAACCCCAACGCATTGCAAGGCAATTACCTTGTGATGAAGTGATTGACAGGCTCGGGGATGTCAGGGCCGAACGTGTCTTGCAGCTGCAGGAAGAGAGCGCGAGCGATCTCGTCATCAGAGAAGGTAGTCGAGACTTCGCTGGCCTTCTCACCCACCAGGACGCCCTCAATAATTGGCACCCCCTTGGCGAAGTAGTAGTTGAAGACCACGGGGAAGTAAATACGACGTTCCGTGTCATCCTTTGAGTTGGATCGGTCCTTGAGCTGCGCCATGAACGTGGCGTTCTCCGGCCAGAAAACCTTGGGGAATTCCACCAGGATCTTCATGTATTGCCCCATTTGAGAGCGCTTGACGGCAGTCGCCTTGGCCACGGGAAGCTCTGGCTGGAAGTGCAGTCGGCCAGACTTGAGGAAGCCCAGCGAACAAGTCACCACCACGTGGTCAGCGGTCACACGCTGTCCGTCGGTGCACTCAATCACCACACCAGCCGGCCCGTCGTAGTTGATTGAGGCCACGCACGTGTTTGTGTGGATCGTCTCCTTTACCGACTCCGCCAGGTGGTCGATGAAGCGCTCCATCCCCGAAGGAACGATGCAGTGCGCACCAGGGTTGTCTCTATTCCATAAGTCCACACACAACAGAAACGTGAGTCGTGAGGCCGACGATCGGTAGCTATGTGTCCCAGCAATGATCCTTACCCAATCAAATCGATCTCGGTGAAGTCATCTAGCTGAATAGCATTGTCCGAAACCCCCATCCAGACTTCGATGAGTCTCAGACACAAGTCCATTCTTGCTTGAGCGTTAGGACCCTTCACGACGTCGCGAAGCTCCGGATCCGAGGCAACGAGATGATCCACAATGGCGGACAGCGCCTTCTCATCGTGATCCGAGCTCTTGTCCGACGTTGCCAGTGTCTGCAGCTTGCGCATCAGCAGATCTTGCCACTCCCATGTCTCCATCACCAACTCATCGGCCAGTTGTTCACGACTATCGAAGAACAGGAAGTCCGAGCAGGAGCCGGGGTGCAGCCACGGATTCCTCGGACTCACCTCCTTGAACGCAATGCCGAACTTTTGAGCCAGTTTGGTGAACGGATTGCCCTCCGTCCCGTGAATCCAGGCCGCACCCACCTCCACGTTCACAGGCAGCGTCTTGCTGAAGGCTTGCGTCTGGATGCGTCCGCCAATGCGCGACTGAGCTTCCAGTACACAAACGTCATTGGCGGTGAACTGGCCCGACGCGAGCAGCGCATTGGCGGCGCTCACGCCCGCGAGCCCCGCGCCAATCACCACCACGCGGTAGGAGCTCTCTAGCGCCGTAGTGACAGCAGCCTTGCCTGTCATGGTCGTCTCTCTTTGCCACCTTGACGGACAGATGCAGAATGAGCTAATGATGCTGCATCATCGATCGGACCTGCTTGTCAGATGTCCTTTCTCGCTTCAAGCGGTATATTACCCAATCCGAAGGCTTTCTTGCTGATTTTCCGGTGCGTGAACGCCTTTGATTGGTTAAAGCGGCTGTGGCGGTGTTGTCCTGATGAAAGTGTCGTATTGGACAAGGAAACGTCTCCTGCGTAGACCTGCCAATTGGTCACTATCAATTGGACGCGGTAGAGCGGCATTTGGCTCGATCTTTTTGGACACCAGCGGATAATTGCAAGGCGATGAGCATGCGGCTGCAGCTCAAGCGCGCGTTCGTGGCGCTGCAGGAGCGATACGTGAGCGCGCTGGCGGTCGGATGCTGCCCGACGATGGACCTCATCGCGGTGCTCACGCTGGATCGCCACCTCATCGTGCACGTGCGTCCTCTCCACCTCTTCAGCGGATCGTCCTCGTCTTATTTCCCTTCTTAGTGATGGTTTGTATTGGGTTATGGCCTTTGTAGCGCACCACGTCCTGGCAGAAGCTGTTGCATGTGAAGCCTTCAGACGTGGGCTTCGAGATGGTGGCGCTCGAGTGGCGGCCCGACGGCCTGCAGCTCGCCGTCGGGTGTGACGAGGGCGACGTGGCCGTGTTCGAGATCGAGTCGGGGGAGCTGCTACCGGAACGCCGTGCCTTGCGTGACAGTTTCCGCCACGAACACAGCGTCACGGCCATGCACTGGGTGCAGGTCAACTCTAGCGAAGCCAAGATGGTGAGCAGCAGTCGCAGTGACAAGCGGCGTCGACGGAAGACCGCGACGGAGTGGGCCACCTCGCAATCCAAAGCGCAGTTCGGTCGACGAGCTAACAGGTTCCTTGCTGGCTTGGGCGATGACGTCGCCTCCAATCAAGATACAGTACTAGCCACGGCAGATACACATGGCCATATCGCGCTCTGGTGGATGGGGAAGGTGCTGCTGACGAGAATTGACGTGCGCACGTACTTCTCGGTCGAGGAAGAGCGCTTTCTCAAGCCAAACGGACGGCAAGAAGGTGTCACTAGCCCTGGTTTCCGTATTGATCGAGTGCATATGGCACCCGACCTGTCCCTATTGTTTGTTCTGTTAGTCTTCTCCACTAGTGATGGGAATAGTGACGACGGCCATATCCCTTCGAAATCGACCGAAAATGCTCATGGAAGGCGGTATCGCGTGCTGACACTGGACTTGTCGGCTATCCAGCGGCTTCATGAGGACGTCGCATGTACAGCGGAGACGGTGGACTACGTCCACACGCTGTTGAATGATATGCTACTCGCCGGCAGACAGTTGTCCACCGAATGGAAGAGCGCCACCCGTATCTTCGAGCTGAAAATGGGCCTCATGGGCTCCTTGTATGAGAAATACGCATGTGAAGATCCGCCACAAGTCGACATGTTGTCTGTGGTGGCCAGCGGCATCACATCGCCAGCATTGGCTCAATACTTTGCACAAGACATTCAAGAACTGGTTAGTATCCTGCTTTAGGGGGTTACCACTATAGCTGGAGACTTACATGTGCTTGATTCCGTGACTTTAGAGCGTTCATCGTATGCACAAGGCGATGCTGAGTGGCTGCGAGACGCTCGCGACGCTCGTCGACGGGAAACTGAAGCGCAATCTGGTGGCGCTGCTCTTCCTTCTCTCGGAGCTTCGTGGCCGCGTTAAGTGGAGTCCAACCGCCTATGCAAATACACTGGGGATCACGGTGAAAGCACTGGATGACCTCGTCCAGACCGCGGAAGAAGCGCTCGTTGAGATGGAGAAGCTCACGCAAGCGCTTCACGAAACGCGACTGGACTTTGCGTTGCTGTTCCAATGGTTCTTGGAGCGGATCCGGGTCCACACGAACTCCACGCGCTCAACTGAAGCTGCCAATGGCGCGACTTCCCATCGTAATGGGGCGGCAGCTCACGGCTCGAAGTCGCTGCTTAACCAGCGCCGACTGTGTGACTTCCTCCAACGCGCTGGGGAAGGTGCCCGACGCTTCCAGCAGCAACAGCCGAGTCACAACAAGTACAGAGTGGAGACCACGTTCGGGAATCCCGTGTCGCGCCAGCTTTCTAGTCGTCCTTCTGCTTCTCACAGTGGAGGGGAGGCGAGAGGAAGAGGGTGTCTTGGGCTCTTGGAACGCATTCAAAGTCAATGGAGCGTCGTGATGAAAGCCGTGAGTGTGACGATGGCAAGCGCAATTTCACGGGAGGAAAGCGGGTGCTTCGGACTCGGAAGTCCGAACAATGCCGTGCAGGAATCTCACATCCGCTTCCGCCAGGCATTTAGTGCTCGAGAGGCGGAGGACGAGGACGACGAGGAAGAGAGCGACGAGGATGAAGACGATCAGGAAGCGGTCGACTGGAAGGCACTCAAGCACTTCTCACCGGCTCGTGACGATCTCAATCGGCGGGAAACTGTGTTGATGGGCTTTCGCTTGCAATCTGGGGCGCTGGTGCTTCTCCGGGCAGGTCTAGATGACCTGGAGTCGCCACAGCTTCGTCAGCTTCCCACCACGCGCTTGACTTGGCGCGCGGCCGTCGTCGGGTTCTCGCAAGGCCCATCTGGGAACCCAGTCGTTCTCCAGGGCTTCGATTTCTACGGAGACCTTCCATCCGGCAAAGACGAGCAACTGGCGCTGGTGCTACAGCGCACACGAGATGATCAAGCTCGACAAGGTAGGCAGAAACATGCATGAGGCTGCTTTCCACAGCGGTTTGTTCTCATTACCGCCCAATCTGCCACTTACTTGCTTGCTTGGCTTGTGCAGACTGGTTGGCCCTGCAGGTATACGATCACGTGGCGTTTATACCTGTTACCGTGTCCGCGAAGCTCCCGCCGTCATCGGGATCCTCTGCCACTCCGTTAGAGGTACTGTGTTGCGTCTTCCTTCTCTCAACGGCTCCGTAGTCTCAGTGCTTGCGTCAAATTTCTCACGCACTGGTTTCATGCTATATGTCTGCGCCTCCTTGGCTGTCGGCAGTTGCTGTTGGCGCGTGGGAGCACTCACATCATCCGGATCGATCGTGCTCGAGGACGAGCCGTGACGTCGTCAACGTCGATGCAGCACATCACGTCGTCGGCCTCTGTGATCGCGACCGCGTCTCGAGGAATCCTGTGCGTCGTGTCGCCGCCCAGCCGCTTGGCAGTCTTCGACGCAGAAGACAGCGAGGACGAAGACGACGAGGAGTAGGACACAACGCTCACAGGCCCAAACTGGATCTGGAAAACGGACTTGTAGGACGCCGGTGATTTGAAATGGCTTCCGCTTTTCACACGCTTCACAACGTCACCGTGGATTTTTGCTGTCGTCCTCCTGATGGCGTTCGTTCGATATTGAAGCCCTCTTCATTCAGCAGCTGATCGACTAGGGCTGTCACTTCGCCCTTCCGCATCGCCGAGTACCTCTCCGAGGGGCGTCGCGCGCTCTTGCCGCTGACATCTCTCGCGGACGCGCCAGAATCTGACCTTCGAGTGGGGCGGAAAGAGTCCCTATCTAATACCGCTTCAATGGACGGATGGACGGACGATAACGTTGTCGCGTCATTGGCACGCCGTAGTGCGTAGCTGGAGACTGGCAACGTTTCCCTCTGTGTGAGCCTCGCTGATGGCGTGGGCGTCACGTCAACCAGCTCCAGTCCCTTGCCGCTTGCAACAGAAGGCAGTGGCAATGGAGGTATAACGTCCGGGAATTGGGCGAGGCCTCTGGCGTCAGGGGGAATGACGTCTGCGCCGACAATCGACGTCACCAGCTCAGCGTTTGCGTCTTGCTGCAATGCTTCGACATTCGTTGGCTCTTGACATTCAACTGGAAGCTTGGCACTCTCCTCTGGATTCGGAAGGGAGGCTGACCCCTTCCTATCAGCAAACAAATTTGGACCGGATGTGTCAGCGACGCTCCCTCTCTGTTCGCTTTCACTAAAAGGAGGGATGAACGAAGAGTGTCGTCGTCGGAATGAGGAACGTTCCAACGCGTTCAGCTCGCCATTGTCTTCGCTGCGGCGGGCGTTACTCAGCTGAGTCACGCGCTCCCGATCATTACTGGTGAGACCCACCACTTCATTGTTCTGCCAACCAGAGACGACCGTCTGCTGCTTCGTGATCGACTGCATGATCAATGTGCGGATCTCGTCGACCACGTGCGAGTATTGCTCCTCGAAGTCCTCGAGGAACTCGCGCGGAAGCAGGTATGTCCCCGTGGGTCGCATCGCGAACACGTTGTACTGCGCCACGGACTCAGTCAGAGTCTCCTTGTACCCGAAGAACTCGCCTTCGTAGATTTTGGCGATGACGCCGTTGTGATCGGCCACAATGTGATCCGAGCTGTCTTGACTTTGGCTATTTGTCGCGGCCGAGAAGACCTTGTGGCTCTCCGAGTAGTGCCGCGCTTTCGCGATCACGCTGCCACTCATGATGAAGAAGATGCCGCTCACAGGGTTGTCTTGGTAAATGAGGATGTCTCCTTCAAGAAAGAATTGAGGCACGAGGCGTGGCAGCACCAGCGTGAGGAACCACTTGGGCTTCTTGTCGAAGAAGCGGATCTTCGAGACCACGCCGCCATTGAGGATCAGGATAAGCTCGCTGCGCAGCGAGTAGCTGAGCGAGTCGAACAGCAAGTGCTCTTGGAATAAGGTCTTCTCGTTTTCCAGAAAGCGCAGATGCTCCTGACAGGCCACCATGAACTCGGTCGACACTCCGCGTTCCTTGATGTAGGCGTTCACTTTCTGGACCATCTCGTGCTCTTGGTTCATGAGGCTCTTTGAGTTGCTCGCCACTTCGATCACAGTGCCCACCACATACGCGAAGAGGGTCGTGCCTCCAATGACCACCACGATGGAGTAGATTTTCTCGTAATCGTTGACAGCGTACACGTCGCCAAATCCCACAGTGGTCATGGTTGTGATGGCCCAATAGACACTGGCGATGTACTTGGAGACCTTGGAGTTCCGGTCTTCGAAGAAGATGTGGCCCCACCAAGCGTCATCCGCCGGTCGGTCAGCAGACATGTAGAACCAGAAGCAGCCCACGTAGTGCGCGATGATGAGCACCGGCGCCAGCAGCTTCAGAAGGCGCACCGTGTCGATGCTGATGTCCAGCTCGGACACCCACTGCGAGTTCATCTTGAACAACTTGGACAGACGAATGAGCCGCAGCAGCTTCACGAGCTTCACAGTGCGGATTAACTTCAGCGAGCGGAAGACGTTCCCGACAGTCACGGCTTCCACCACAAAATCGAAGGGGATTGTGGCCAACACGTCCACGAGGAAGGTCGTTCTCAGGTAATGACGACGGATTTCGTGACGGTCAACGATCTCCACGCCTGTGTCGTCCACATACGTGGTACAAAAGCTGAAAATCACATCAAGCACGAACAGAATGTCGGAGGCGCGGTCGGTCACATAGAGAAAGAGGGTGTCCGACACATCGAAGGCGATTCGGAACGGCACGGCGACCGCTGTTATGGAGACCACGACGCCGATGATGACGTCCCAGACGATTCGCGGCCTTGAGTAATGGCGGACGACCGACCAATGCGTCTTCACTTCGTCGGCGGATATGGACATGTCCATCCGACTGACAAAGTCGGAGGCCATCGTGTTGATATTCCCCGATATGCTGGACTTGCGATGTCGTTTGTGAAGAAACGGTTCGCCTCTTGAAAGCGACGCTCGTCGGACAGCGCGGATTGACCGCTGCCGATCCAGCGCTCGTTTGCCTCGTCGCGCAGACTCCTCGTACCTTTCGCTGAGGATGACAGCCAGGTCTTCCAGGTACTTGTGGGCAACTGGACACTTCTCGATGGCCTCCAGGAGATCTTGACTGTGCATCGCATAGAGTTCCGTCTTGGAGATGGAGCGGTAAGTGTGTGTGTATCGCCGTCGAGCGTTCACGAGGTACTCGATGCCACAAATTTCACCCGACGCGAGCGAGCCGACCACCAGGTTGGACTGTACGCTCTCCACAGTCCCTGCCGTGATGAAATAGAGCTCTTCCCACACGCTTTCAGCATCCACGAGCACTTGGCCCGGCGCGAGGACGATGGGTCGGAGCCGGGGGATCGCGTACACGAAGAATTCCACCGTAGTCATGCCGAAGAAGGGGAATTTCTTCACGAACGCTTCCATGGAAGCCGCGAGGATTTCGTACTGGAGACTACGGGGGAACTGCCGCAGCAACCGATCTTCGTCAAAGACTGTGCGGTGGCTCCAATGGAACTCGAATTGCGAGATGACGCGCTGGCGTAAACGACGCGGGATGTTGCGCTTCATGAGGAACTCCTTGGTGTCCTGCAGCTTCTGTCGCAGCTGGATGCCGCGCGGATTGTAGTTCTCCGTGAGCATCTGGATGTTGGCGATGATCATTCCCACGCAGATGGAGCCCAGACAAGCCACAAAAGTGGAGTAGAGTCGCTCGCCATCCGTGATGCCGTAGATGTCGCCGTAACCCACGGACATCATGGTGTTAGAGACCCAGTAGAAGCTCACGAGGTACGGGCTCTTGAAGCCGTCCGGGTTCATGTTCGTGACCCAGTTCAGGCCTGCCGGGTCCCACGTGTAGAACATGTACCAGCCACAGGACACGAGGTGGATGATGAAGATGATCGTGAACAGACTCTTGAATGTCTGCAGCACATGTGCGTTAAGTGCGTCCATCTGTACCGCCTGAACCGCTCGCTTGAGTCTCAGCAGCCGCATGAGTTTCAGCAGTCGGAAGAGGCGGAAGACGCGGATGAGTTTGAGCGTGAGCAGCGAGGAGGACGCCGTCGTGACCACCTGCAGGAACTGATCGAACGGGATCGTGGACGCCATGTCGAAGAGGAACCAGCTGCGGGCATATCGATGTCGGATCTTGGGCAGTTCATGTACGAACACGTCTTCGTCATAATAGCCGGTGAAGAAGTTGAGCACCACGTCCACGGCGAAACTCGAGTCGAAGATGTAGTTCATCTTCTGCTCCCATCCCTACAATATCCAGGCATTTCCCAACGTTAGTGATTCGATCATTCCCCAACATACCCTTCTCTTACTTACCGCGATTTCGATACCGAAGCCGATCCGATAGGGGATGAGGATGACGCTGTAGCTGATGACGAAGCCGATCCAAAGGTCCCACCGCACTTTCCACGTGGCGCGGGGCATGATGACCCATTGACTGTAATGCGGCTTCTCCTGCTGCACAGTAGGCGTCAGGTCGTTTCGACGTGCGCGACGTGGCGCGGAGAACAGCGCCGCGTCTGAAGATGTCTGCGGCAGCAACTTGCGCTTCCGCGGCATGTGGCTCGCAATAGCGCGCGCGTTGTCGTGCACGAGGTGCGCCACGGTGGAGGCGTGCTGCAAGGTCTTGGAGGTGTGCTGCGAGGTCTTGGGGGCCGGCATGACCGTTGCCCGCGTGGAGGCGAGGATTGACGGGGTCGGAGACGACCTGAACTGCCGCGAACCGGCGTCCTGGACCTTACTGCGCGGCGGGTAGAGCAGCGAGCGCACGCGTTTCATGCCACAGGCCTGAGCTTCGAGCGAGAAGGAGACGGACGATCACCGCGCGGCCGGCGCGTGGGCCATCCACGAATAGGTGCGTTTCGTCTCGCAACCTCCAGCAACGGCATGCAGCACGAGAGGACGCCGGCATCCACGGCTTCAGGCCGCTGTCTCGGTGCCGGGAGCTCGCACGACCGAACGGACGCCGCGGGGGTCTAGCAAGCTCGCAGCACGTGAGGAAGGGCAGGCGCAGCGACCGATATCGCAGGCAGGCAGGCGGCGCAGTGCGGGGGGTGCTGGCAGACGCAGGTCGTTACTTCGCGCATGGCGGGAGGCGACAAGGCGGCAAGGCAAGGCATTTTTAGCGTGGTGAAAGGAAACTTCAACGCCGCGCTATTTTTAGTCTAAGGTAATGCACCAATTCGTAGCACTGCATCAGTTATCGGCACGGTTTAACCAAATCATGCCAATAACTGGTGCATTGCCTTTCAACCGAACCAAAAACCACTAACAATAACGGTTTGGGCGGATGGAAAAACGCATTTATAAGTGCTGATTGGTGGAACCGCGAGCAAATAGCGGTGTCAAATCAAATCGCAGCGCTTGCCATGCAAGGAGCAGCCCGATCTAGAAGGGCATCTTCATGCCCATGTTCTGCGCCATCTTGGCCATGTCGCCTAGTGCGCTGGGGTCCATGCCCTGCATCTGCTTCATCATGCGCATCATGTTCTGCGGGCCGCCCATCTGCGCCATCATCTTGGGGTCCATGGCCTTGGACAGCTGCTGCATCACGGCGTTCGGGTTGCGGGCCATCTGCTTGCCTAGAGCCGCGTCGCCCGTCTTCATGAGCCCGCTCTTGCCCATGCGGCTCACCACCGTCGAGAACTGCTTGTGGCACTTGAGCAGGAACTCCACCTCGTACAGCTGGCAGCCCGAGCCCCGTGCCACGCGCGTCTGACGCGACACCGACAGCGGCTCGACGCCGTCCAGCTCGGCGTCCGTCATGCTGTCCATCATGAAGAGGAACCGTCGCAGCCGCTTCGAGTTCTCCTCCTCGCCGCCGCCCATGTTCATCATCTGGCTCATGCCCTGCGGGAGACCCGGGATCATGGACATGACTTTGCTGAGCGGCCCCATCTTCATCACGCTCTGGAACTGCTTGTACATGTCCCGCAGCGTGAACACGCCCTTCTGGAACTTCTGCACCATCTCCTCCTGGTTGTCCAGCATGCCGCTCGTCTTCACCTCCTCCATGAGGCCGCGGATGTCGCCCATGCCCATCAACCGACTCACGAAGCTCTGCGCGTTGAACGCCTCAAAGTCCGCAAAGTGCTCGCCCGTGCCGTAGAACACGATGGGGGAGCCCGTGGCCGCCACGGCACTGAGCGCGCCTCCGCCCTTGGCATGGCCGTCCAGCTTCGTGATGATCACGCTGCCCACGTCCACCGTGTCGCGGAAGGCGCTGGCCTGGTCGAACACGGCCTGACCGATCGTGGAATCCATGACGAACACGACGTCATCGGGCTGCACCGCAGCGGACACCTCGCGCATCTCGGCGAACAGATCCGTCTCCTGCTTGTGGCGTCCGCTGGTATCCACCAGAATGAGCTCGTAGTTCTCGGCGCGGAACTGCGCCACGCCTTCCTCGGCGATGCGCACAGGATCGGCTTCCGTGTAGCTGCCGTAGAAGGGGATGCGCAGCTTCGTGGAGTTCTGCTTCAGCTGGTCAAAGGCACCGGCACGGAACGTATCGGCGCACACCATACACGTCTTCCAGCCTTTGCGCTGATAGAAATGCGCGAACTTGGCGATGCTCGTGGTCTTACCGCTGCCCTGCAGCCCCACGAACATGATGACGTTGCTCTGGCCCTTCTTCATCTTGTAGGGCTTGGCCTCAGGCTCCAGCATCTGGACGATCTGGTCCACCACCGACTTCTGAATCAGTCGCCGGCGGTTCACGCCCGAAGACGCGTCCTCCAGGTTCACGGCGAGCTTGACGTTGTCGCGCAACTGGCGCACCAGCTTCACCTGTACGTCGGACTCCAGCAGCGCGCCGCAGATCTCCTTCAGGATGGCGTTGAACACCTCATCGTCCACCACTGTCGTGCGGTTCAGCTTGGCCAGCGCGCCCTGCAGCTTCGACCCCAGCTCTGCTAACACCATCGTCTCTCTTCCTTCCTTTGCTTGGCTTCGGTCTTGTCTGGAAGGGGACTCGCGTCATGTTGGCCGGCCGCGAGGTTTTTCGCGGGCGTTGGCTGTTCGAGGTTTTACACTTGCTCGGAGCGAGGTTTTTACAACCCAAGCTGAGCTGGACAACTGGCACAAGAGTCGCGAAGCAGCAACTATTCGGGTTTTCACGCTGGGAGAATGCACCTGGCAGTTGCAGCGTGAGGGTGCAAGACCATCACTCCTGCCAACTGATCTTCTTCTTGCCTCCCACTTTCGGTTTTGTCGTTGATGAGCAAGTGGCTGAAGCCGTTGCTCGCCCTCCCCCGCGCCGCAACCTCGTCTCTTCCTGCCGCTAGCCGCAGAAGCGCCGCCGCCCCGTTCCACCGCTCGATCGTGCGCCACAAAATGTCGAGTGAGCCCGTGGATCTGTCAGACGCCGAGTGGAAGGAGCGGCTGACGCCCGTGCAGTTCCAAGTGCTGCGACTCAAAGGCACCGAGCGCGCCGGCACGGGCGAGTACGACAAGCACACGGAGGAGGGCGTGTACGTGTGCGCCGGGTGCAAGACACCCTTGTATACGTCCACGACCAAGTTTGACTCGGGCTGCGGTTGGCCGGCCTTCTATGATGCCATCCCCGGCGCCATCAAGGTACCATGTTGCGCCATGTCCCAGCCGATACGCGGCACAAATCTGATGTAGTTAGTGATCGCTGCATGCGGTTACTAACCTCAATGTCTGTCCGATTTGTACGAATGTTAGGCGGTTGCCGATCCAGATGGACGCCGGACGGAGATCATGTGCGCCAAGTGTGACGGGTATGCAGACGTTGTTTTGCTGTGGGGTGATGAATTTGATTCTGTGGAGACCGCTTGCTAAATGTGATGTTCTCCCTGTTCTCTGCGTCGTTTAGCCACATGGGCCACGTCTTCAAGGGCGAAGGGTTCAAGAATCCAACGGACGAGCGCCACTGCGTGAACAGCGTCTCGCTCGTGTTCCACGCCGGCGAGGCCGCTCCGCAGTAAGTGGTGGCTTCCGAATCAAGTGCATAACCATGTCAACGAAAAGAGCCGCAGCTTGTCGAAGGCGCTCTCACTGTGTGTCAGCATGTAATCAGGTGTGGATTTAGCTGCGATAAGTCGCGTCAGGATCCAACAACACATGATCGACCATTTTTACAATTGTTTCGGTATTTCGACAATGCAGTGACTTACTACAACAAGTTGTCATCTTCTTGGTCGCTGGACTCGTCCAGGAAGCGGTCAGCGGTGAGATGCTCCAGCTCTACAGGGTGCAGCACGTAGCGTTTCTCGCGCTTCAGCGACGTGGGGAGCAGCCAGTCGGTTGTCGACTCACCGAAAACCAAACTGACATTTTTCCTCCAGCCTTGGCTAAACGGGAACGATCGCCCGTACTCGTGGCACTCAATCGTGGTGGTGCCATGCATCAGCAGATACGAGTGCACGACTATGAAGCCCAGTAGGCTCACGTCAAGTGCCCCGCCAAGCACGAACCCGACGACCATAAGCGCCGAGAAATCTGCAGTCCCGCGCGGTGCGTCATCGTTGAACAGCGCTGTCTGAAAAGGTCCCACCAGTGCCACGACGATCATCGCGAGGGCCAGGAACGCGTACACGACGAATTGGAAGAAGAACTTGTAGTTGCCTTCGCCCACGCAGTTGGCCACCCACGGACAGTGATGATCTGCACCACACATGTGGACAAAGGCAGCCAGTCAGTACGGAAGGAACACGGTCGGAATTGCAATCGAAGACGCTTGGCACGTGGCATGCGTACCCATCTTAAGCACACAGCGGTTGCAGAAACTGCAGTGGTGAGCGCGAAAGGGCTTGAGTTGCTTGCATCGACGGCATCCCATCAGCACTGGCGCCTCCTTGCCGCCTCCTTCTTCGAGCGCTTCTTGCATGGCATCGTTGACGCGTTGCACAACTGTTGGCGTGACGTATCCTGGATCTGCAGCACCGTATCACCGCATTCAACTTCAAAACGACCCAGAACGCCGGCAATTGACTCTGAAAGACCTCGTGGTGGCTAGAACGAACCTGTGACGACCACCTTGTAGTACGCGACCAGCATGCAGCCGACGAAACAGTGGAAGCAGACGATTTCGACGAGTCGCAGCAGCACGAAGAGCCCCACAGCGCGCTGGAACGCTGGCAGCCAGTGCTCCGTCACGAACACGTAGTACTCGATGCCGACGATCGCCGCGACCATCATCACGGGGAGCACCGACACGGCTCGGAGTAGCGCACTACCCGCAATCCAACACAAAACAAACGTACACAATCGGAATGGAAAGCACGCCATTTCGTCAAAACCGCGTTTCAGCGCCCGATCCTTTGCCCATTGCGTGCCCAAGAGGCGGGAGAGGATGTTGCATGCCAAGAGAGGCCCGTGGAGAGGAAGGAAGACCCACGTACTTGTCATGGACGCGCAACATTCGTGCCGCGATCGGCCGGCTTTGAAATTGGCTGTCGGCACGGAACAATCGTCGAAACGAAACCCAATTTATGCTGGTGCGAGGGTTATGTTAGATCTTAGGTTGGACCACATGGATGCTTCTCATAAGAAATAGCCTCGTAAACAGCATATTCAGCAGCTTCCACCTCAAAGCTGCATGTGGAAATAGAAAACCTCACCAACGTCATCATTTGCTCAGTCGCACCGGACTGAAGCGGAAGGGGGGAACGTGGCAAGCGCCAGGCGCTTCCCGGCGTCGACTTAGCGCGCCATCCTTCCTGGTTGTCTCTTGCATGTCGTATATCTTCCACTTTCCGACTGTCGACTTAAGAGCGTCGCCGCCAACGTCGGACGTTACTTTAGCGCCGCTTGATCCAAGAGATCAAAGCAACCAACCTTCCGCCCTCCATCGAGGCTCCAGCCGCGGCCACAACTGCTTCTTCATCCGTTTCTCGGCCATGGGGAACACGGTGACTCTGCACAGCGCGTGCGAGTACGGCGACCTGGCGGAGGTGCATCGGCTGCTGAAGACGGCGACGGCCGAGGAGCTGGAGGCTGTGGACGATAGCGGCAAGACGCCGTTGCTGCTCGCCGTCTCGAGCGTCAAGCACCAGCAGGTGCTTGAGGACGATTTCGACGATCTGCTCGATTTTGAGCCGACGGCGGACGGAGATGACGCGTCCGACAATGCGGAAGGAAGCGACGAACCCGCACAGACGGACCCGGCAGCGCCCGATAGCAGCACCAACAGCGAGGCGGAGGAGACGGTGGCGGAAGTGCAGGACGACGCGGATCTGGAGCTGCTGTCCAATGAAGCCGAGATTCTGCATCTGCTTCTGCAGCGGCGAGTTAACGTGGACCACCGCGACGAGAACGGCTGGACGGCGCTTCACCACGCGTGCTTCGTGCAGAACCCCGTGGCCATCAAGATGCTGATCCACGCTAGCGCACGTCCCGTTCGCGAGAGCTACGGACTGCTCCCGCAGGACTTGCTGCAGCGAGGCCACGTGTCCGAGTGGGTGGAACAGGCGCAAGAGCTCAAGGACACGCTGGACCAGATCACGCCCAAGAGCGCATATGCCATCAAGCTGCTGGCTTTCCGACCCAGCGGCATCGTGCAGCTGGATATGGGCGGCCAGGTCGAGAAGGGCTCGCTGGTGACATGTACGTTTGGCAATCAGTGACTGATCTTGGTTCGTCTTTATCAGGCAAGAAGAGCCTAATGCTGGTTTGTGTATGCAGTGGAGTATGACGTACCGGAGACGCATTCCGTGAAGGACTACATCCAAGTGCTGATCTCCGAGGAAGATTCGGCCGAGATCCAGACGGGGTCGTATCATCACGTGCCTCTAGGCGCGCACGGCCAGCTCACAATCAGCACCAAGGACATCCCACCCGCCAGTACCGTGCGCTTTGTGTACGTGAAGAGCGATATCAACACCATGTCCCGCGAAGTGGTGGCCAGCGGCTGCAATGCTGTGGTCCAAGCCTCTGTTGGGGAGATCTTCCAGTACGAGCTGTTCCTCTACGAACGTGTGGTGGAGGTGGAGAGCATCCCGGAGTTCGAGTTCGTCGACCAGCCGCTCATCGTACTTAAGCGCGTGGGCATCGTCGTGGGCGACGAGATCGACTGGGCCACGATCCGGCCGGACAATCATATCGTTGCGGTCAACGACATCCGAATCGACGCCATGGACTTCACCGAAGCTGTGCGTGTCCTGCAGGAGAACAATGGCCGGCAATGCACCAAGTTGCTCATGCAGAACTACTCGGTACAGTTGGCTATTGGCGTTTTGAGCGGTTGATTGATTGATGGCCTTGCTCACACTCAGCATTTGTGTTGGACCGATGGGTTTCTGAGCAGGCATGTGGCGACTTCATCCCCGAGAAGATCTTGGGTGTTGGCGTCGTGGGCAAGTACGCGTCGTTGCATCCTCTGGAGTACGAGCACGAGCTCGAGGGCGTCGAGCAGACATTAGAGCAGTGGGTAAGTGGCCGAGAGAGTGCGGAGGCTCCGTTCGACCAGGAAGTGTCCTCTTCTGGACCAGTGACCACCGTATCATCGACCGTTCAGCAACCGGTGGAGACGACAACACCTCCACCGTCCTCGTCATCAGCGAAGGAGCGTCGAGTGGCCAGCAAAACTGCTCTGGATAGCGACGACGACCCGGCTACGATGGGTCGGGAGGAGAAGATCTCGGCCTCGTCCACGATCGAAACCGTGGTGCCGCTGCACAACTCGCTGCAACTGGTATGTTCTGTCGCGCACTCTGTTGTTGCTTGCTGCGTGGCTTACTCAGGTGCATTTGCTGCATGCTTCCAGGTGGCTCAGCTCCAGCACGGCATCTCGATCGGCCACGCCAATAGGTGAACGTTTAGGCGAAGCTGCGACATCGAAGGTGGCGCTGGAACTGTCGATGCGATGAAGACGATGATGCAGGTGTGGCAAGCAAATGGTTGACTGCTGCATTGGGACGAAGCCGTGCATCTCCACATTTTGATGAACCAGGCAGAAGGTAGGAACGTACATGTAGACGACAGAGGAAGCGAGCAGCCAGCTCAGCCAAGGTATGATTTATTCCTATTAACAGAAACAGCAGAAACAAGTCAATCAGCATGGCCAGAGTTGAAGTCACACAGACGGTTGATGATGCCGTGGAAAGAACTCGGGTGGTCAGTGCACGTGTGGCCAGTGCACTTGTGGCGACCGCAGAGCAAGACACCAAGGATGTTCAACATGGAGCAGCCACCATGTGGGCCAATCCCGATGCAGCAATTTATATTTGTATGAGTTTGAGTATGCACAGATTTAAAAGCAGGAGTGCAGTCAGCGTACGAGCGCAGACCAGGAGCGAGAAAGCAGGCATTCTTGAATCAACCAGAAAGAAAGCAAGTCGACTTTCTTCACTGCTGTGGCCAAGCAGTTCGTGTTGGTTCTCTGAGACCTCTGTCATCAGAAGCAGAGCGAGAGATCACACGAAGCGGATACCGCACAGCCAAAGCTTCCTCCTAAGTGCTAACATCCTCGCAATTTAGTCAGAGCTCGCTGGCATTGGTTGGCTCTGCTAAATTTGTGACAACGACCATGGAGAGCGAGGAGGATGACTCCCCTTGCCCCGCGTCCAGGCCTGATGTTGCGGACAGACTCAAGAGGAGGAGGATCGTGCAGAACTGCGCCGTGAAGATGACCCTCAAGACGTTCAGTCTCGACGACGAGTTGACCCGGGAGATAGAGACCTGCGTCCACGGCGTCACGCGCACCGCGATAGAGGCCAGCCGGTTCATGAA
>MBAC02003880.1:0-11636 GCA_001712635.2 Nothophytophthora sp. Chile5 | reverse complement strand
TGACACGCCCAATCAGGAGGACCGAAGGCCAGAGCTTCCGCTCGATGTCGATGTCTCAATGCGCGATAACAATGATGTGCACGCTGCGGAGGAGCAGGACCAGTATGGCAGTATTCTCGACTATGGTTGGGTTGGCATGGCAGAAAACGCTGAGAAAGGAGCAGGCCTGGCATCTCCTACAGAGGATGTCCTGATGAAGCCGCTCGACATATCCTGCTGTCACGAGCCCTTTCTGCAAACCGAAGGACCCAAGCTGGACAGGCTGAGAAACACCATGAAAGTCGTTTCCTCGGAGCCTGCGGAGTCGTCGGCGTTGCTGGATAATGATCAGGCTTCGTCGAGTGGCGTCCAAAAGTCGGACGAATTGGTCTACAAAGTGTTGAGAAAGGATCTGCGAACACTTGGAGACCGAGCTGTGCTAGTCACTGTGCTCCTAAGCTCTAGGGGAGACGTGCGTATTACCTTCAGAACGGTTAACCAAGCGGCCGACGTGAGCGAAGATGGAGGGGAAGAGACGGTTGTGGTGATTGCGGACGCAGAGTTGGCGCAGTCCAACCACCTTCGCCCAGATCTACACGTTCTCACTCCTGAATGGGCCGAGTGGATCATCACGAGAGTCCGTTGTGATGTCGGAGACGCCTTCTACCTGGACCTCAATGATGCCCAAGGCAGTGAAAAGCGTCGCTGCTTTTCCGAAATCGCCACAGCCAACGGGAAAGAGCTCGCAGTGGAAATGTTCGTGCTGGCGGCAACAAATAGCTTGCTGGTTTCGTCCAGAGAGATCGACTCGAACCTCAGCAGTGGCGAGATCTTACTGAGACCGGACGAAGTTCGACGCCTCGCGGCATCTTTCGGGAAATTGGATACAGAGCAAGACGTTCTGGCGCTTGTTGAAGACCACGAATTTCTCGTCCAGATTGCCAACGACAGCAACATTCTTCGACTCGGAAGTGATTGCGCGGGCTTCGTTGGTGAGTTAGATGATTCTGCATTGGGTGATCGTTGTGGGCGCTTGGCAAAGCCTCCCAGCATTGCCGAAAACGAGGACGCCGTAGCCAGTGAACCTCAGCTGGGTGATTTGGGTCTCCTGCATCCAGCAGATGGCGTCCAAACGATTCTCGAAGGGAATAAATTGGTTGCTGCAATCGCCTTTTTGGCGCAGGCGTATGGCGAGGACGCGACGCTATCCGCACTACGCCAGTTCCAGCAAAAAGAGGCCATTCAACTCTATGTGACGAGCGTAATGCAGCAGGCCGTTCGAATCGACAAGGAAAGCGCGTTTAATGATCGTGTCCAGCAAAAGATGGAGGCAGCCCAAAAGGCGAAACTGCAGGTGAACGAGCAAGCGACCGGCTGCACGCTCGCTGGATGGGAGTGCTATTGGCTGCTAACTCCTCGCTTTTTTTTGTCTTGGCATCCCAGGAAATCGCCATCATGTCTATCGTGGACGATATGATCACCGACTTGATATCGCTCGAATGCTGCGTCGAGCTTCATGATGCCAAGCACTATGGCGAATACGATGACCACTATGCCAGCAAAATCCAGGCTACATACCGCATGAGTACGCAGAAGAAGTTGTACGCCCACAAACGGCAAGTCCACATGTGTGCGGCTCAAGCACTTCAAGCGCTTTACCGGGGAGTCAGCGCTCGGCGGCGCTACAGTGAACTGAAAGTTGAGCGCGAGAAAAACTTGTTCTATGGGTTTCGCGCCAGTCTAGATCATGCGACCGCCAACACGAAAGACCCCAGATTTCGAGCACGCGAGCTCAGCAAGGAAGTGGAGCGACGACGACACACCTTTCTCATGCAAGTTCTGCAAGGTTATGTGGCCGAGAACTGCGTATTGGATGAGTTTCGCGTGTCAGCCCAGTTGGTTCGAGAGATCTACGACGAGTATGGGGTCGTGGTTGGTTGCTCGACGAATTTTGGCGCCGTCGTGGCGTCTTATCTGGCAAACGATGTCGAGCCCGCTGTGTGCGCTTGCGTCGGAGATAGTCCACGTGTCTCAACACCACCGAGGCAGTTTTCTAACAGGGAAGTCAGCGCTGCACTGCTTCTCGGACTGGAAGACCAGTGCGACGATACGTTCGGTTTGGCGTCGAAAGCTCGCCGACTGACGACGGGGTCCCAAACGTGGTCAAAGCAGTGGACGCTTGAAGCAGACGAGTCCACCCCGCCCAGACGGATGCTGAAGACGTGTCTGGCTTTCCAGCAGTCCAACCGCAACCGCCTCGCCGCTCTACGTCTAACCCGCAAAGCAGCAGGGCAAAGGTCAGCTCATTTGGTGGCTCGGGACTTCCGTGAGGTGCTTTCTGCGTTGTTCGACTCGTTTGACAGTTGCCGCGCCGCGTGGGAAACGGAAATTCGCGTTCGACACGGCCAGCAGCGCCTGTTAGACACGTTCTCGGTGGACGAACTTGTGCAGCACTGTCTGGAATTGCTCATTTCCTCCGTCAAAGGTAACAGGGGGGATGACATTGCACAGCTCGGTGTGCCTTTCAGAACCTCACCAAGTTGTTGTGCTACTATTTGGTTGTATGCAGACTGGGGGATCGATCCGGACCCTCTCTTCGAGGCGCTGAACCTGTGCATTCGCCACTGCCACGGGAAAGCGGCGGTCCGGCTCGTAGAAGAGAAATTCAATGCGCATGCGGCAGGTTCGTCGCATTATCTTCAACCACTCACGAATCCATCCACACAGTAACTGATTCTCGTTTGTGTGTGTGTGTGTTCGTAGGAGTGAACGAGCTCCACGGCAAGTGGAGTGTGCTTCCTTTACGTAGGGAAATCTCTCAGGAGTTGGAAGATTTCGAGAAGCTGCTCGCGTTGCGGTGCATTAACATTGCGCTAGAGGACGCGTTCACGATCCCCGCGAGCGAGCTGCTTCATCTCATGCTCAAGGGGAACCTGGACGACGAATACATCCGCCACGGGCTCCCCAGTGTGCTGCCGATCGCGAGCACCACGGAGAAGTACGACCTGGCACGGAAAATGCTCGTCGGCTTCGCCAACGCGTCGTACGGCGACGCGTTCAACCTGATTTGCTGGAGCTGCTTGGATGCAGCGGAGAACGTCACGGTCGAAGCCGCGCAGCTCCTTGACAGGCTCACGCGTCTGGAGATCGACAGTGAGAGCGAGACGCGTTCGATTCCGAAGGAGAAGCAGCCAACCACCAGGTTCTCTCAAGCACTGGCCGCGCGTGCACTGTACCTGCTGACAGGGTGTCAGGCCGTCCGGTTCCTGCAGTTCATGGCCAAGGTCGCGCATTTCAGCAAGACCATCCAGAAACGGGTACTGGCGCATCTCGCTCCTTACGCCGAGAAGTACGAGCTGCATCGTCTAGCCAGCGCCATCTGCGCGCTGGACGACTTTGCGCTCGTCTCACACATCTTCGACGACTGCTTCTCGCTAGAAGCGCTGTATGATTGCGAGTCTGTATGGACGCAGTACAGAGCGCTCTTCGGGGAGGAGCGGACCGTACACGCCACAGCCAGTTGCAGCACGCAGATGGAGGCAGATACAGGCGACGGTCAGGACGTAGCAGGTTGAAAGCCGTCTGAGTGAGTGAGACCTTCCTAGGCAACATGCTCGACGACGCATCCAGGACGATGATAGCTATATTACGCGGATATCCTTCGTCCACACGCCTCAAGAGCTACGAGTAGCGACAGAATGGCACAACCGCAGCGGATGACACACATGCATTAGCGCTCCAAGTCAGCAAATGCCTGGTATCCGTGCCCTCAAAGACACCTACCGAGCCGTCCCCGAAGTTGCCAGCGTCCATCACTCCCGTCGTTTGCATTCATCTGTCTGGCATTGCTTGTCTTGTAGGCTCCGAACACATCGGACGCCTTACTCTTCGTCCGCAGCAGCCGGAGTAGCCAGGTAGCCGCGCGACTTCTTGATGAAGTCGGGGATCTTGGGCCCGTCGTACTGGTCCGTGGGCAGTCCCATAGACCGCCGCAGCGGCACCACCACCAGCGGAAGCGCCAGCGCCACGGCGCCGATGGCGCACGAAGCCACCACCGTCGGCTCGCGGTCCAGGTAGTAGCGGAGGAACTTGCCGACGGCCATTCTGTCCAGGTTATTCGTCGCCCGGCTTGTCGTTTGCTGCTTTCTCCCCCTTCGTGGTCGGCGCAATGCCAACCTCCCGCCGCTATTGCAGTACAGTGGTTGATGGAAATAGAAGACCCCCAATCTGGACCATCGGAAGGTATCGGTATTTGTACCGGTACGGTACATTCGCAGTTTCCGATGCAGAACCTCTGTGGTTTTATATATGTTTGGCAAGTCGTCGATAGATGTATGGGATATTACAAAATACAGGGGCGTTGAGCACTTCAACTTGAAGCGCTTCCATCCGCGTCGACAGTCTGAATGACGAAGCTCACCCTGCACTTTCGCGTTTGTCGAGACCACCAGCTTATTATTAGTGGATACGTCGAAGTGTTGTGCTGCTGGCTAAGCCATTTAGTCGGGTGATAACGAGGAGCCGATTGGCCGATTTGGGTCGGAGTCACCTCTAATCGAGAGCCGTTAGCACAGACAGCGAGATCCGCCAACGAACATCGCCGCAGGAACGTGTCCAACAACCTCATCGCATGAAAACAGCTATCTATCTATAGGCCTCAAGTTGGACATCTTTAACCCCGCCGCCCCGTTCGTTTCCTTCAATAGATGGTATCCACAAGGTTGGTTGTTGGTTGTGAGCATCGGACAAGAGTCAGCAGGTGGGTCAATGTCGGAGATAGTCCACGGCTGTGATTCTTCAGGTCCTCAATCCTCAGTTCGCTTCTTGCTTCTTCCAGCACAGAGCACCTCCACCAGATCCCTCCTGCTTTCTCTCTCCATCGTCCAGTATGGCAGAGCAACCCGTCGACGCCGCTCAAGTGAAGATGGAGTCGACCAATGCTCCGGTGGCCGCTAACTCGTGCTCCACATCGGGCAAGTGTTCGATGTCGCCGACGAAACGCTGCCTCTTGGCCGGTCTCGGTTCCCTCTTCGTGCTGCTCAACCTCGCTGCGCTGTGGGCGCTGCACTTTGCCGACCGACCGGTGACCAAGTCGAGCGTGCGGGCGTCCGTTTCCGGGGCCACGAGCTTCACCTCGAGTCAATTCGCCGCGACCACGGGGCTGACACCCAAGGAGGGCGATGCCGTGAGTTTCAACAGCGAAGGTGTCCTGCGCAACGGCGCCGGCACCTCTGCCTACCTGAACAAGCTGACGCTGAACGCGAGTGTGAAAGCCGTGGGCTACATCAACTTCGCGCCGATGGGTACGTCCAGCGCATACTACAGCACCAACGTGCTAAGCTACAGCCGCACGACAGGCACCACCACGGAGAGCGTAGTCTCCACTTTCTCGTACGATGCCGGAGCCAAGACACTCACCGCTGCCACTATTGACACGACCAACAACGTGATCGCCTCGGACAAAGTACGCGGTCTCGCCACGCTCTCGGACACACGGCTAGTGGCACTCACTGTGTCCTCGGCATACGTGGCGTACATTGTGCCGGCCTCGCTCAACGGCGCTAGTGGGACGGTCACGCTCAACCAGGCGAAGCGCGTGGCGCTGACCGCCGACTCGGCCACTCAATTCGTGAGCCCGCTCTCGAGTTCCGCCTTCGTGGCTGTATACTACGACAGCTATATGGCCGCCACCGTCAAGCAGCACGTGAAGGTGGGCTCCGTGGCGACCGATGGCACCATCACGTTCTCCACCGACACACCCGATTTCGGCGGGGTCATGGACGCCGACTTCAACACGCAATTCGGTGCCCCGCTGGCGCTCAAGGGTCTGACCACGAGCACGACGGCAGGCTTCGTTGTCCCATACTACATCACGCAAGGCTGGAACAGCACCAAAACGGACGCTGAGATGAGTGGACTCTGCGTGACCTCCGCCACCTTCACCGCCAGCACTAACGCGGTGTCGAACTTCACTACGGGGGTGTGCCACACGGGCTACCGTCCGGACCAGCTCATCAGCTCCGTGGCGCTCGGAGACAACGCCATGGCCATCGCCTTCCACGACAAGGCCAACAACAACGCGCTCACGGTGGCGGTCGTGACGGTATCCTCCACGGACGCGTCGCTGCACTTCCGTAGCAGCTACGTCTTCCAGGAAGTCAACGGCGACTTCGAGTATGGCACCGTCGCGTACGCGGCGTTCTCGACCACGCCGATGCTGCGTGTGCTGAGTGGGAACCGTCTGGCCGTGAGCTTCCTCAACCCCACGCTTGACGGTCGTCTTAGCGTGCGCGTGTTGAGCTTCTCCCCATCCACGCTGGCCTTCCGCGACGTCACACCGGTGCTACCGGTTGGCGCGTCCGACTTCACGCTCGCTATCACAAACGGAACTAACAGCGCCGTCACGCACGATCTGCTTCCCGTGGGCTCGGACGGCTTCGTGGCGGCCTATGTGGGTCTCCGCGGCACCACGGTGAACCAGAACTTCGCGGTGGTCGAGGCTTTCGGCGAGCCCGTGGGCGTCATCGAGTCCTACAGCAGCACGGACGGAGCCAGCATCACCATGCAGGGCGAAGCTGAAGTGAGCGGACTGACGTCGGGGAAGGTGCACTACGCCACGACCTCGGGATTCGCCGTGGCCCTCGACAGCGCGGCACGAACCTCCAACTCGTCCGACTTCTTCTACGCGGCGGACAATACTATGCTGGTGACCACGGACTCGCGTCTGGGCGTGGCCGTCAGCGACGACACGCTGTTCATCTCCACGGCCTTCTAAGCGCGCAAGCCTTGAGCCTCGAGTGCTGGCGCCACTCCCAAGTCAAAGGAAGCTGGGAGATCACGGAAGTCATGCATGAGCCAACGGAGTATCAACCACCTTTTAAGTATCAGCAGCACGAAAGTGGCCTGACAATAATATCAAAGCAACACTGCACTCCCTCCTCATTTTCAGCAATCGAACGCGAGATGCAGCACCAACACACCACCTGAGCTCTGTGAGAGTCTTAACAGCCACCATCGGCTCCGCTCTCCGATTGCACAGCGAGCTTTCTGCGCAGGATTCCGAGCCCAGAGCTCCGGCTTCCGCCGTGGACCCGAGCGGCACCCAGCTTCTCACACCCGCGACGCACGTCTATCGCCGGCCGCTCACGGTGGAAACGCACCGTTGAGTTTTCCCCGAAGCGGAGTCGGCGGCGGACACCAGAATCCACGGACTCTTCGTCCTGTTCGTCGTTGCAGGTGAGATCCACGACCTCAGACGCCTTCGCTTGTGTTGAACCTGGGCTCGAAGTCGCGGTAGCATCGGTTCCAGTCGACTTGGTTCGATTGCGGCGAGCCTGCCGCTTCTTCAAGGCATCCAGCGCAATGTTCCTCACCTGTTGCTGGTTTGACTTCGGTGAAGCTTCGCCTCCTCGTCCACCTACACAAGAGATTCCACCCGTAAGACCCAAACAAGCGTTCACACTGCTTAACTGCACTCCTTGAAACTATTGGGGAAAGCATCAACTGGCCAGACGTACCTCGCATCAGATCGCGAAGGTGCTGGCTCGACCGTGCATTGCCGCGCGCTTCATGTCGTGCTGTTGCGTGGCGACGGCTTGGTTTCGTTTTGCCTGCCGGTGTGGCAGCGGGAGTTCCCTTCGCAAACTTGGGATCGCGTTTTCCTGTGGCCTTGTCAGTCGCTTTAGGCTGAGTCTCCTCGGAGCAGTGCTTTGGTTTCAGAGTCGGCGCCACCTGCTCTGTGGAGGATTCACTCGACCCTAGAGCCTCTGCTGCAGTGGTGAACTCACTCTTCCACTCGCCCAACGTCCACTGCGCGCTTGTTGACAGCGAGTGCGTGTCATCTCGAGCATCTTCGCGGGGATTCTTCATCGCTTTCACCGCCATCGCAAGCTGAGCCCGTCGACCACGACGACTGCTGTCTTCGCAGGGCATTTCAGCCAGCAGCTTGAGCAGGAACGTGAGCCCTATGGCATCCTCATTGGCATCTGCAGATCCGCAAACCCACGAACGAAGGGCCTCGTGCACCACATCCAGTCCGCCTTCCTCAATGTATTGGGCAAGCGCCACTTGGGGCTATGCCACACCAACCAGTCCAGCATACATAATTTCCAGGTTAGTTGCGATGAATGAGTAGACATGCAGCTCCATCATTTAGGGATTTACCTGCGTATGATTGTCGCCGAGGATATGGATCAGCGTCTTCTGCTTCATCCTCGAGTTAGGAGAGTCGCCAACGTCTCCAGCGCTCGCTAGCGTCCAGAAGAACCCCCGGACGAACCGGAAAGCGAGCGCCGACGCGCCTTTGAGCACTGGCGACGTCTCCTTCGCAGCAGGAGCGGGTAGCTTGCACCGTTTAGCATCCGGGGGCGGATCTGGTCGCCATCCATCCCCAGTATTCTGCTGCAAACCGGCCTTGCGCTTGCTCGAGCAGCTCTTCGCGACCGGCAGCTGGCGCGCAATGGGCACGTGATAGTCGATGTCTTCGAGTGGGATGCCCTCGGAGGATCCGTCCTCGTACGAGGCCAGGTACTGCGTCGACATGGGGCAGTAGCGCACCACCGTCCCGCCTACACAGCGCTCTTTACCGCCATCACGGCCCACCACCAATTTGTGCACCGCCTCGCCGACCCATCGACTCGGATGCTGGTCTTTCGCCATCGCGACGCTCCCAAGACGGCAACAGAGGCAGTCAAGACGGTTGAGGTTGTTCTTCCGCGAAAGCCTGGGGTCGAGGATGGGACGAGAGAGAGAGAAGCTTCTTGAGGTCGGTCAAGACACTTCAAGGCTGTTAGGATCGGAATGTAGCCATGTGTGGGACCATCCGTGGGTGTTTGGGTGTTTCCCTTCCGATGTTAACTGACGGTTGGACGAAGGTGCACTTGACACTTCTTTTTCTTGTGGCAGACACACAGCGTCTTCTCTTCACGGAGATTCACGTCACCTTCGAGACACATTCTCCGCCGCAATTGAGCAAACAAGTGGGTTGGCTCTTCGGTCACTTCGTCATGACCATCATAACGCCTTTCCCCCTTCGTCTGCACCGAGCAAGCTCAAGCACAGCCATTCACCGCCCCTTAGCTCCGCTGCCATGGCCTTCCTACCGCGCTTGGAGCGCGTCGCGCAGCTGCAGCAGCTGCCTGAGAACCAGGACAAGAACCTGGTTCCCGTGTACCTGGACGCCGTGGCCGATCTGGACACGCCCGTGAGTGTGCTGCTCAAGTTGCGCGAGGGCCAGACGCACGCCTTCCTGCTCGAGTCCGTGTCTCCAGGCGAGAAGATCGCGCGCTACTCGTTCATCGGCGCCGGACCGCTCAAGGTGGTGGCCACGGGCAAGGGCCAGAGCTTCGAGGGCGACCCGCTGGTGAATCTGGAGCGTGAGATGCAGCAGTTCCGCACTGTTGTGCTGCCGGAGCTGGCTGTGCCTATGACGGGCGGCGCCGTGGGCTATTGCGGCTTCGACGCCATCCGCCACTTTGAGCCCAAGATCGCGCCATTCATTGATGCACAAAAGGACGTGTTGCATGTCCCGGAGAGCATCTACATGTTTTTTGACACGGTCGTGATCTTCGACCACGTCTTCCACTCGCTCAAGATCGTGTCGCACTGCCGATTGGACACGGGGGACCTCGCCGCCGCCTACAAGGAAGCCACGAGCAAGATCTTGGCTGTGAATGCTGCGCTAGAGAAGCCGCTGGCGCGCACGTCCAGCGGCGCGCACGCCAACGCACCGTCCACCGCGGTGCCGATCGATCTTGAAGCCGCGTCCAACGTGGGCAAAGCCGGCTACATGGGCTTCGTGGACAAGCTGAAGGAGCACATCGTGGACGGCGATATCTTCCAGGCTGTTCCGTCGCAGCGATTGGCCGTGGACCTCCCTAAGAACGTGACGTCGCTGGACCTGTATCGCCAGATGCGAGCCATCAATCCGTCGCCATACATGTTCTATCTGGATCTGGGCGAGGACTTCCAGATCGTGGGGGCGTCGCCAGAAATGCTGGTCAAGGTGAACCACGAGCGCGTGGTGGAGACCCATCCGATCGCCGGCACGCGCCACCGCGGCGCCACCGACGCGGAAGACGACGCCTTGACGACGGAGCTGCTCGCCGACGAGAAGGAGCGCGCTGAGCACATCATGCTGGTGGATTTGGGTCGAAATGACGTCGGGCGCGTGGCCAAGCCTGGCTCCGTGCGTGTGGAGAAGCTCATGCAGATCGAGAAGTACTCGCATGTGATGCACATCGTGTCGGTGGTCAAGGGCGACCTGCGCGACGACCGGTCGGTCTACGACGCCTACCGCGCCATGTTCCCGGCCGGAACGCTGTCGGGCGCCCCCAAGGTGCGCGCTATGGAGCTCATCTGTTCGTTGGAGACCGAGCGGCGCGGCGTGTACTCTGGCTCCGTGGGCTACTTCAGCTTCTCTGGGTTCCTGGACACGGCCATTGCCATCCGCACCATCGTGGTGAAGGACGGCAAGGTGTACTCGCAGGCCGGAGGCGGCATCGTGTACGATTCGGACCCGCTCGCGGAGTACGTCGAGACGATCAACAAGCTGGGCTCGGCTGTCAAGACGCTGGAGAAGTGCTCGGCCCACATGGCTTCGTCGACGCAGTGAAAGAGAAGGAAAACGGGATACAGCAGCTCTGTCCGGCCGCATGAGTCGCATGTGTCGGACATGACGCGTAAACCACCCGATAATACTTTCTTTGCGTCGCTTGAATTGGGACAGGGCTCGGGGTGTGAACCCGTCGGGATCGGTTTCGAAGCGGCGCGGGATAGGCCCAACCCTACCGTACATCGTGGCGTTACCCAAACGGACGTTTTGGGGTTGCTGGGTTTTGTTTTGGGCGAGCGGTGGCGCGTCCTTCTTTTCTGCAGGGGTCAGCCACACTTGAAGTGGGTATGGTCCTACAAAAGCAAAGAGGAATCGCGGTCCATCTCCCTTCCTCCCGAACTGCTGGCCCGAAGCTTTGGGTCCCCGCACTTTGGATTTGGCCTGGAAGCCCGCACTCACTCAGTTTTCGGGGTGAGCCGGCGGGTTCGGGTCCAGCTCTGCTCCGGTGTGCCCTTGTATCATCTCATACGGGTCTTGCCAGCTGAAACCCGTGGACCCGTATTGCTGACCCGCCAGCCCACCCACCCGCGCGTTCATCTTCCCCTTCCACTGCAAGCGCCGCCCGCCCCATCGGCACGACGTGCCATTACCAAAAAAGCCGCCGAACGACCGACGTGTCCCTAGCAACCCGCATTGCCCGCCGGCGCAATACATGGCTAGAGCCGACGACGACGAGCCGCTGCGGCGTCCCGGGCGCGGGCGGCCTCGCCAGCGGCCGCCGCCCGCCGTCTACGCGTCGTCTCCGCAGCCGGTCGCGGTGTCGACGCGCCCCGCCAAGATGAAGATGGCGTCGCTCATGGCCGTCGTGGACGGCGGCGAGAGCACGTCAGAGACCGTGGAGAAGGGCAACCGCAAGCGCGCGAAGAAGAGCCGCGCGGGCGAGTGGCTGCCGCCCGGCGGCACGAGCGCCATGATGGCGCCCGCCTCCATTCTGAACCCGGCGCCGCCCAGCGCCAGCAAGCTGCGCATCAGCAGTCTGACCACAATCGCCACGCCCGAGCCGTCGCCAGTAGTGAGTCGCTTCTCCATTGCGGAGGAGGAGCAG
>MBAC02003877.1:0-39166 GCA_001712635.2 Nothophytophthora sp. Chile5 | reverse complement strand
ACCCCAACGCCTTCTACCGGCGGTCGGCGTCCTCGCCGGCCTACGCGCCCGAGGGCGAGCCGTCCGACGACGTGGTGCTGGCGCATCGCGTGTCGCTGGACGACGAGCAGCGCGTGAGTCTGCACGCGATCCTGTAGGCGACGGGGGCGGTGAGTTCCTTAATTTATTTGGTATGAAAGCAGCGCAGGCCGCGGCGGACGAGCGGCGGAAGGAGGCGACACGGGCGGGAGCCAAGCGCGGCGATGGCTGTAGGTCGGCAGTAGCTCAGAGAGAGAGAGAGGCAGGTAGATAAAGGAGGGCGGGTCATCTATCTTGCATTTGCGCATTGAACGGGCTGGTCCCCCCTCTTCCTGTCTGCCCGCTACGTGGAGCTGCAGGAGCCGTAGTGCGTGGGGAGCACCGGGCCCCAGACGTCGCCGCTGCGACTGGAGCTGGGTCTGCCCACGCTCCAGCACGAGGACGACAGCGAGTGGCGGCGTCTGCCGGTCGTGTGCGGAGGGTGCGGAGCCAGCAAGGCCGGGGAACTGGAGCTGGGCGCCGCAGGAAGCGACGAAGCGGTGGCGGCCAGCGCCTGCGAGGCGTCGATCTCCCTCTCGGTATCATGGGAGGCTCGCAGGATGAGCAGGACGCCCAGCAGGACGCTTAGGACGCCCAGAACCGCGGCAACAGGCCGCGCGGGAGCTGAGGCCACGCCAGCTGCGACGGGCTGGACCAGCAGCACAGAGGCCACGGCCAGCGGCTCGAAGTACTTGAGTGCTGCCACCAGCGCAGTCGACCCAGTGGCCAAGCTCCAGGCCGCTAGGACAGACGTCGCTCCGGCTGGCAGAGGCTCCAGACGGAAGGCTCCCAGCGTCAGGAGAAGCAGCAGAAGGGCGATTGAGGCGGCCGTCAAGAGCGCGAAGGCCAGCAGACAGACGTCCGTCTTGGCGCGGAGTCGCTGGGCCGTCAGCAGGAAACAGACGCCCGCCATTGCGCCGGCAAGCGCCACGAGGTCTGCGCGGAAGGCTGGGGCGCCAGCAGCGGGGCTGGTGAGGCAGAGGACGGCTCCGGAGAAAGCCACCAGGACGCCGAGCAGTTCCAAGCCGCTGCGAAGCTGTCGGGTCCATCCAACCCTGAGGCCGACAAGCAGCAGCGGCTGGCAACTGGCCAAGAGCGAGGCTCGCGGGCTGGCAGGGAAGAGGAAGGGGGCGAGGAGGAGCGTGGAGGCTGTCCAGACCGCGAAGCTCAGTGCGCAGAGCAGGAAGAGGGCGAGAGCTCGACGGTTGAGCGTCGGGAGGCCGTGGCGGAAGACGGAGAGTGCTGCGAAGGGGAAGAGCACCATCGCAGCTCCTGCCAAGCGCCAGAAGAGCCCAAACAGGACGGCGACGTCCACAACCGCGCCGCGTTCGGGAACTCCGTAGGCCTGTAGGCTTGCGGCACCGAGCGCCAAGGCCAGCGCTGCATAGCCGATGACTGGCACGCGTTTGCGGATCGTGACGAACAGCTTTGCGGCTGCGGTGGGGGCCTCGGACCTCACGAGCGCTTCCAGTTTGATGGCCATCACAGCTGAAGGCAGACTCGGCAGTTTGACGCGACTGGAGGCGGCCTCGACGGGCTGGTTTCGGTTGGGGAACGCCAGGATCCAGTCTTTGCCAGACCGCTTGGGCTGGAAGGCGCTCTGGATGAGGTAGCTCTGGTCTGGATGATGTGCCAGCAGCGTCTCCAAGTGGCTTTGGGTCAGCTTCGTGGCTGCCCTGCTGTCGGCGTCGGCGGCCCCTAGCAGCGGCGTCTCTTCTCCCCCACCGCAACCAGAGCTGTCCCCTGCTTCTAACGATGGGTCTGCAGTTTTACAGCCCACACGGAAGCTGCTGAAGTCGCTGACTCCGTGGCGTTGGCTCGAGTCATCGCCGTAGCCTCGCCCCTCCCTCTCGTGGCTTGCGCTACAGGGCGTCCCGACGCAGAAGTCGCTGGCGATCACCTGCTGCACCTCCAAGGTCGAGGCGCTTCCGATCAAAGCGAAGGCTCCAGCCAGTGTCCGGCCCTGGGAATCCTCGCTTTCGACGGCAAACAGTCGCTCCAACTCGGGAATGCAGGCGTCGGAGCACGCGACCAAGCCTGCGTATCGGGTTGCCGCCTTCTTCCTCTCGCTCGAGTGCTGGAAGACCGAGCTGTCGGCTGCTTCCGCGAGATCTACGAGCGCCCGGACCGACCTCTTCCCGTGGTTCTCGTCCGGCTCCGTTCCCAGCACCATCATCATGCGGAAGGAGGCCGCGTTGAACACGCGGTCGCAGGACACGAGCAGGAATCCGACGCTGGGGCGGCCGGTCGAGCTCCGGCGAAGCAACCGGCAGCAGCCAAACACGGCGGAGCCTTCGTCGTCAGCGGCGACCAAGTCCACGCGAATGCGCCTCGACGTACAGACTTTGTGAGCGACTCGCGTGATCTCAACACGCTCCGCTGCGGAAACGAGGCGAGGATGCGAGATCACAATGTGCTCCAGTAGCGCCGGCCGCGTCATCTCACGGAGCAAACGCTCCAGGATGCTCTGGCCGTCTGATTGATGCGACAAAGCCGGGAGCGGCGACACCTGGACGTGCTGCTGGATCGGACTCGCACATATGAGCACGCAGGCTCGACGACAGAAGGCCACGCTTAGCGATCCGGAAGGACGTCGCGTCTCGAGGCCAGGCGGAGTCGGGCTCGAGGTCTCCGGAAGAAGCTGCAGCAGAGGGACGCAGTCCGTGTTGACGGCGACGCCAGCGAGGAATTCCGACTCGGACACGCCCAATTGCTCGCTCACGGCGGCCAAGGCCAGCGAGTCCACGCGCTCCGCCACCATCGACGCCGAGAGCGAGGGGACGGCGCCATTCACACGCAAAGCAACCTCATCGGACATTGCAATGGATCAATGGCTTCCTCACCCCAAGGCGGACGCGCTGGCGGCGGTTCCGGTGAGATGACGACGACCTCTGGCGTTCGGATTGCGAAACGGGCAGCGGCGGGAGAGCGACAGCTCGCGAAGATCGCCTGCTTCCAGTGTTCAGCCATCGGGACTTCAGCTTGAAGGACGGAGATGCAATTGCGGCACGGAAACTACCCTCCCATGCCCTCTCCGGTGTCGTAGAAATGTCGCTGACCACTTCGAGCGCTGCAATGGACTGCGAAACGAGCTCTGTCTTCGCCCGCGAACACCTGCAGCCGAAGAGCCAAGGCGCCTGCGCGTTGAAGTGGAAGAGCTCTGCTACGAGGCCTGAATGCGTGAGCTACTTAGTGATGGCGTTCCAGACGCGGCCCCAAGACAGCAGAGGAAGCGGCGCCGAAGCAGCAGGAGCGAGTCGTTGCATGGAGCAGATGCAGCGGAAGGAGGCTGCGACGGTCGAGAGAGCTGCTAACTAGGCATGTACAACCGCACAACACCATAGAGTGGACCGAACGATCCGAGTGGAGACTTTCTGCTCGTTGTTGAAGTGCCGGCGGCCGACAGGGGGCTGGGCAGGCGGCCACATAGCACGCGACGCTACGTTGCCAGCGCCTTTGCTTCCGATCCTTGGTCGTTCCACTCCGAGACTTCTTATTCTTCGCTTCCGACGGAGATGGGAGGCGTTCGCTGCGCTGGGGGCACGCCAGGCTCCGATTCTGCGCCAGCTCCCACAACCAACCGGCACCTCTCCGTTTCGAGCGGCTGCAGGCTGACTAGAGACTGCGCTCCATGAGCAACGCGTCACGGCCCGGGCGGTAGTAATCGAGCCGCGTCGTCGTGCGCCGGAATCCCACGGCCTCGTACAACGCGATGGCTCCTGCTCGCTCGACATCCACCGCGAGATGCAGCACCGAGGCCCTGGCGCCCACCACACCAGACACAACGCAGCGTGAGGAAGAGGGAATCCAGGGGCAAACCGAGCGAAATTCGAAGGTTCGTGCAGCAAAAGATCCGTGGGCTTCGAAAGGCTCCTCCTGCGCAGCGAGGACGGAGCCAGCGAACCCACAAACTGGTTGTAAGGCACCTGCTGGTCTGCATGCTTGCGATCGCGAAGAGCAGCAGGCTGCGCCCGACGCCCTGTCGCCGGGAGTGCTCCGCCACCGCCAGTTTATCGACGTGGCCCTCTGTCTGTTGGCATCTCGAGCGAAAGAACAGAGCCGTGGGTGGGTGAGCCAACGCGCAGCCTCCCACTCTCCAGTCGCAGCCATCCGCCTCCTGCCAATTGGAAGGAAAGGCGCACGTACGCCGCTCCGCCGAAACAGGATGTAGCCGCAAACCGCCTGGTCTTGCGTGCCAACGGCCAATACCAAGGCGCTGTGCCTGTCCAAGTCAAAGAGACACGAGCGAAGCGAAGCGAAGGGCAAGAGCAGGCTCTGCGTCAGATCTCCCTCGTGGCTCCAGCTCCGCTTCGCAGGCAAGTCGCACGTCTTGGCCGCTTCTTGCAGCAAACCTTCGCCCAGACTCTCGTGCTTGGGGAAGATTCTGCAGGCCAGACAGCGCCACCGGTATGAGAAGCTGGCGCCCATCGATAAGCTCAACGAACGCCATCGGCAGCTCACTTTCGCTCGAGCCGCACCGCCTGCTGGAGCCACGCGGCCTTGGTCTTCTTGGTCACCTCCACCAGCTCCATTCGGCTGCTCGCTGCACTGCTCGACTGCAAAAATCCCAATAAACATTACCGCGAGAGCCACTAACGTTTAGTTTACTGTGAATAATGGCCACTCTTTACACTGCCGTTTGATGCTAAAACATGGGTTTGGTCCATTCTCGTGGAGCAGTATTACCCTTTCTCGCGCTTCAAAGCTTCCGCTAAATACCTGGTCTTTTCGAGCTATTATTGCTCGATTTATTGGTTATTTACGAGATTGTGTTTCCTAACTTGCTTACTTTTACTACCGAGTCACGCTGCTGCCGTACACGGCGAGCGGCTTCCCCAACACTTTGCTGCTGGCTTATGGCGCTGGCGCCATCATAAAAACTAGGATACAACGCACTTCGAAGACACGGACGAGCTCCGGCTCAGGATTGCGCTGCCGCTGCCGCCTGGAGCGCCGGGTGCTGCCAGATCTCGTCCACAGTGATGCGCTCCTCCGGCTCGATGCTGAGCATGCGGGCCAGCAGGTCCTGCATGGGCTGCGAGACCTCCTCTGCCAAGCCCCAGGCCGTGAACACCGCCTTGATCCCGCGCTTGGCCACGTAGCGGAAGCCCGGGTCGGACGGGTCGGCCTTCTCGAACGGGGGCGAGGACGTGAGCAGGATGAAGAAGGCGATGCCCACCGACCACACGTCGGCTCGTCGCGGGTCGTAGCGCTCGCGCGCCACGATCTCCGGCGCCATGTAGTAGTGTTTGCCCACGGTCCCGTCGCAGCAGAACCCCCCGGTCTCAGCCGTGGTGGAGTCCAAATGCTGCACGCAGAGCCCGAAGTCCGCGATCACGGCGCGGCCGTCGCGCAGCAGAATGTTCTCCAGACTCAGATCTCGATGCGCGATGCCGTGGCTGTGCAGGAACCGGAGGCCCGACAGCACGTCAGCCAGATACCCGCGCGCGACGCTCTCCTGAAGGCGCTTAGACCCTGTCACGCCGTTCGCCAAGGGGTCGCTCCTGCCGCTCTCGCCCTCTGCTGCGACCTGCTGGTTGGACTGGCGGCCTTCCTGTGCATTGTCGCTCTTGTCCGCAGCCTCCTCCTCGTCCGCGAGAGGCTGCACACACGAGTCCAGCAGGTCGCCGCCCTCGCAGTAGTCCAGCACCACGTGCAGGAAGCCGCCGCCCTTGGCCACGAAGTAGCTGCGCAGGTTGATGACGTTGGGGTGGCCGCCCAGCGCGTGGATTCGACTCAGCACCTCCACCTCCCGCAGCACGTTCTCCTGCACCAGCTCCTGCGAGCACGACGTCTGCTTGAGCGCCAGCGCCAGCTCCACGGTCTTGAGCACCACGCGCTCGTGCGTCAGGCGGTCGCGGCACAGCAGGATCTCCCCGAAGATGGAGGCGCGCAGCGACGTCACGGTCTCGTAGCGACACACGCCCATAGTGAAAGCAAGAGAGTGAGGGGCCGACCGGCAGCAGGATGCGCAGCCGACGCCGCACTTTGAAGAATGAGCCCAAGGAGGCGGCGGACGGAGAGCGGGGAGATGAGCGCAGAACGCAAATGATTGCTCTGTAATTCGGTCTGCAGGGGGAGGAAGGCGGCGGCCTCCGGGCGACGGAAGAAGAATAGCGGCAGCTTCAAGGCGGCCAACAATAGCCAACAAGGACAGGCAGCGGCCCAGATGGGGAGGAACGAAGGTGCGTTTCGTTCGACGGATGTTCGTGGACTGGCTGGCAGGTGGCGAACGCGCCGCCGTGGGGGGTGCTACTGGCTACTGGCTGCTTCGAACACGCCCGTTTTCTCCAGGTGGCGCGTCCCATAACGGCTGGGACGGACGCACCTCGGCGACAGCAATAACGGCATGCAGCGAGTTGAGGTGGGAGTTCCGCTGGCGACGCTCTGCGGTGAATGTTTGCTTTGACATGAGCTATCCACCATGCGACCGACCCAGTGGCGTTCGGTCTGAAGGTGTTCGGCCTCCAAACTTTGCGGGTCCAGACGAAGCGCCAAAGGTCGCGCTCTTGTTCTTTTCGTCATGGCGAGATGGCCCCGACGCGTCAGCACGTGTAGGTGCGCAACGCGAATCATCCTAAGGATATGGTGGCGATGGGCGAAACTCCGTTGAACACTTGAACATGAGGATAGAGTGTCGCGAACTCACACAGGACACGCTTTTCTGCCAGCGTGGGGAGTGGCCTCTGTGTTTCGTATCCGATAGCCCGGCTTGAACTGGCCGTTTGCTCATTTGATCTTATTTGGCCTCCCCTCTGCGCCACTGGCATGGAGGACGCAGCTCTCGGACATGTA
Organism: Nothophytophthora sp. Chile5; assembly: GCA_001712635.2. NCBI lineage: Eukaryota > Oomycota > Peronosporomycetes > Peronosporales > Peronosporaceae > Nothophytophthora > Nothophytophthora sp. Chile5. The sequence continues at coordinate 32,314 of MBAC02003877.1, read as the reverse complement.
TTAATATCCGCGCCTTCCCTTCCAAACTCACTGCCGCAAGCACCCGCATCTGGCTGGAGATTTTACAGCTTGTCCATGCCGCTGTTTTGCTGATAAACACAAGACGATCTACCTGCCAGACCGGAGATCCTGAAAGCCATACGCCGATGGATTCCCTCTCCTCCACTTCGTGGGGTGCTTTGCGAAGCCTGGCTCGCCACAGAAACGTCCGAGGGCCTGCGCACAAACCGCTGTGCAATCGGATCTCTTCTCCGCGCCAGCTACCAAGATACATCTGGGCCAGGTTGTGGCCTGCGCTTGGCGGTTGTCGCATACTACTCGCCAGCCGCCGGCTTGAAGTTGGAGGCTGGAGAGAAACGGGATGAGGTTGAAGGTGGCAGCGTCCCCCAGAGATCCCTCCCTCCCCCGCTTCCAGTGTCGGATACGCTACGGCCTTTGGCTCGCGATCTTGAGCTTGCGTTTCGCTTTGCCAAACGCCAAGGCCGCGCATGCACCGCTACTGTATAGTGTCCACGTTTGCTTCAATCGCTTTTTGGTGCTGAGCACCCCCGCCTTTTCAGAATAAGACATCCAGGCAAAGGCCAACGGCTGAAGCCGTGATGCTGCGCTAGGGATAGAATTGAACAACGGATGAACCCACAAGCACATGCGGATCTGGACATGGAAAGCCGTCGCGCTTTCCGTTGAATTGGATGTGAAGCGGGTGTCCCAAGACGCAACGGCTTTGTGTCGCGCCTGTCCCGTTGCTGCTTGTGCTTCCAATGGCGTCTCGAATCTCCCGAGTCACAGATACGCCGGGTGCAAGTGTTTCCTGCCCTGGTCTTGTTCTTTTAGAAAACGAAGCTGCCAACGGCATGACAGACACGGCGGCGTGCACGCGGCTTCGTTCCTCACGAGCACACGCACGTGCGCGTTGACCCGCTTCCAGTTCCGTTTCGGTACATCTTTGCGCTTGCTTATCGTTCCAGACACGCTGGGACAGTAACCGTAAGGTAGATGCAGTTGGCTAGTTGCCAAAGCCTGTGATGTGCCTGCCAAAATGGCTACGACGAAGACCCCTCACCTCTAGTCCTCCGGCGAGACCTCGATGATCGTCGGGTTGGGCACAATGCGCGCGTCTTTCGAGCCAGCCACGACACGACCCACAACCCACGCGGGCTTGCCGTCCAGCTCTCGCAGCTCGCGGATGTAGGCGTCGGCGTTCTCGGCCGGCAGACAGAGCAGCAGCCCACCCGAGGTCTCTGCCGCGAAGCCGTCCAGCAGCTTGAACGAGTTGCCGATCGTCTCGTTCACCGCGACCATGTTCTTGATGATCGGCAGCGTGTGCAGCTCAAAGTCCACGTCGGCCAGCTGCGACTTGGCTTGATTGCGCGCGTGCGCCAGTACACCGAAGCCCGTCACGTCCGTCGCCGAATGCGCTCCGTACTGACAAACACACGATGAAGACACCACTTAGAGCTCATTGATCCCAAGCAAAGAATGCAAGCACCCTTCGCTGTCGGTACCTTGTGCATCATCCGGGCAGCGTTTAGGTTGAGGCGGCTCATCGACTCGGAGGCCATCTGGAAGGCCACGTCCGCATCCGCGGGGGTCACGACCTTGTCCACGCGTTGCCAGCGCTCCGGTTTCTTCTTCCACTGGAAGAGGTTCACGGCCACTTGGGTTCCCAGCGGCTTGGTGAGGATGATCACGTCGCCCACCACAGCGTTCTCCGGGCGGATGATCTCGCTCTCTGTGCACACAACAAGAGCAGCATGTGTCTGGATCAGTAAAGCAGCAGAGCCCCACGGCGTCAGATTTCCAGCAAGATCAACGCACCGCTTCGCACACTCATGGCGACGCCGCCGACGATGGGCCACGGGTTCATGACGGTCTGGCCGCCAGTGACGTTGGTCTGCGCGAGACGCGCGAGGTCGTTGAAGCCGCGGATCATCTGCGTGGTGACGACGTCGCGCTGTTTCTCGCTCATGTCGCGGCAGACGCCGAGGATCATGAGCATGGTGTCCACTTCGGTGACGCCCATGGCGTACACGTCCGACAGCACGTTGGCGCACGCGATCTTGCCCTGCACGTAGGGGTCCTCCACGGACGGGAAGAAGAAGTCCGTGGTGGACACCATGTACAGATCCTTGCCGTGGCTGATCTTCACCACGCTTGAGTCCATGCCGGGCGTCTCGTTGGGCTTGAGGTCGTTGGAGAGGTCCTCCAGGTACCCGAGCAGCTTGGCTTGGGGCAGTTTGCAGCCGCAGCCCTTGAGCGCGCTGAAGTTCGTGAGCACGAAGTCCTCCTCCAGCCCCAGACCCACCGGGTTGAACGCCGCGGGGCTGCTGGCAACAGCCGCCGCCGAGGGGCTGGCGAACTCGCGCTGGATGAGCTCCTTCGTGTGCTGCGTCGCCGCTTCCATGCTTGTCAATGCCAATTCGTGATGATGTCGCCCAGATCCGAGTGTGTGACACGGCTCCCCCGCTGAAAGCCTGCTGTGGTTTACACTAAATTAGGTAATTGGTATTGTCGCCCAGTTTAAGGCTTGGTGAAGCACCATAATGCAATGAAAATGCAACCCTGTCATGGCGTCCTGTGCAGATATTTACGTGTCGGGACTTGTCACCACAATGCAAGGCAAGAAGCAAGAAGCAAGAAGCAAGGACGGCTGTATTGCGGTTGCTGCAAGCCTACAGCTCTTTACTTTCTGTCTTCTTGGATGAACGAATGGTTGCTTCCCGCGCTCTCGCTGCTGCTGGTTCCGCGTCTCCGCTCCTTTGGGTCGCAAGCGCCTTTCTCGTGCGTCGCCCTCGGCCAGGGAGGGGTGTCGTCGGGCGGAGCTCGCAGGGACTTCATGCAGACTCGAGCGCGAGGGAGCTCGTTAAATTAGGTTGATGGAAACCAAGTTGGGGAGGGGAAATTCTTGGAGGCGAGCAGCAGCAGCACACGGAGACCGGAGTCAAAATTCCGTCATTTTGGGCTGGTAAAGGGTGGAGGAGGCCCCATGTGTGTTGCTGTTCGCCAGCGATCGACCCACCGACCAATATAGTTGACGCTTCGCAGCGCTCTTTGGTTGTTTCCTCTATCGTCGTGCGCGCGCGAAAGACTTGAGCTCTCGTTCGTTGCTGGCGTGAGGCGTGGCGTGTTCTTCTTCTTCGCTCTGCACTCAATTCTGCCAGCAGCAGCAAGTCGCTGCGGCACGACCCAACTTGGATCGGCCCTGCCAGACGCGGCATCGGCGGCTCCCCAGACCGCTCGTCGCCGCTCCTGCAGTTCGCATCGTCGTCCCTGCCTGGATGATAGGAGTAGTCGTAGTAGTAGGAAGGAGCATGTTCGCCATGTTCGTGGTCTTGAGACTCTTGGAAAATGAAAGCGGCAAGCCGCAGCGGCCTGCGTTTCCACCCATCGGCTTGGCCGGACGGAACGTGCATGGAAAAATCCATCGGCCTTCACTCACATAAGCACCAACATTCCCCATCTGATTCTGGTCACTTCGTTTGGCAATCCGCTGGCTCCGCCCTTCACTAAATTTCGACTGGGCTCGTTGAACTCGAGCTGCTGCAGCCAGCGCACTTCGTGATGGCGTTTCCTGGCATTTCAGCAAGTCGCCATTGCATCTGCCGAATTGCATGTGCACGCACGAACGACATCACACGGATAGATCGGGAATCAAAAAGTTATATACTTCGGGAAATAACCTCCGCTGTCTGCCTCCTCGAGCGCTAAGCAACGTGGTAATAGAAGGGAGAAAGAAGCACGCAGTCGATGCAGCAGACGAATCCCTGATCGAATGCGGGCGCCGAAGGTAAACGCTGGGATCCTCCAATGCCATTTCGCCCGCGTGCTTCCTGCCGCAGTTGCTGCCTTTTGCCGTATCGCGCCTCAGCGATAACCGCTCGCTGCTCTGCTGCCTCCACCCTCCCACCCCGCGCTTCAAAAATCGAGCTACTTGACCGCCGTGAGTACCGCGATAATCGCCACGACCACCACCAGCGCGAAGATGCCGATGCAGATGAGCTTCATCTTGGAACACTTGCAGATGCCGCGCTTCAGGTTGGCCTCACGCACGTTGTGCAGGGCGCCCTGGGTGTTTTGCTGCGCCGTCTCCGTATTCTCCTCAATATCAACTGCAAGAGGCAAAGCACAACTATCAGATCAAAGGACGCAGATGCGAGTGGGTGCTGCTCAATGACCTGCACGACAACGTACCGACGATCTCGCCCTGATCCTGCACGAGCCCGTCCACCTCCTGGAAGGCCGCGTTCACCTCCTTCAGCTGGTGGTTGATCTTCAGGATGTCCTCTTCTCGTCGCACCAAGTCTACACACACCACACACCACACACCACATGCACCCGCTCGTTAGCTTCAGCCTCTCTCTCGCAGCATCAAGCCCACTGCAGCCAAACACACCGTCTTCGTTGTAGTTGACCACGTTGGCCTGCGCGTAGAGCTGATCCTCGTTGTAGTCGCCAAAGCCAGCCGGCTTATCCTGATCGTCCGAGCGGAAGGACGATGACGAGCGGCGGATAGTGTCCACGGCGGCGCGCTCGGCCGTCAGCAGCTTCTGGCATGTCTCCTCAAAGCTCTTGAGCTGGTTCTTGTAGTCAGCCGAGAGTTTACTGACCTGCGTCTTGCGCGCGCGGCCACCGGGGCCCTTGGTGCCCTTGTCCAGCTCCTGCAGCCGCCGGTTGATCTTGCCCACCAGTTTGTTGCCGCGGTCCGCGAGCTCCGTGAGCTGCTGGTGGTTGGCGCGCGAGTCCTGCGGCGTCCCGAAGAGCGACATCTTCTGCGCGATGGTGCGCGTCACCTGGTTGAACTGGGCCACGGCCTTGGACGTCTCCTGCACCAGCGCATTGTAGCGCTCGCCTTCGCCCAGCTTGGGGGAGTCTGCCGCCGCGTAGCTCATAATGTGGTCTGCTTCGGGCGGGTTGCTTCAGATTGGCCGCGCTAAAGTGTGAGTTCGTCCGATCGAGAAGAAACACTCGGAATAATAGAGGGAAGGGCCAGAACAAAAAACAGGGACAGAAGAGGTCGGACAGAGATAGAACTCGGATTTTTTAGCGGATGGTTTGGGGAAGGCAGAAGTGGATTGGGCGGCCCAGCACTCACGTCGGGTGGCGGTGCGATACGCATTGGTGCACCTGTGATTTTCTCTTCGGACTTGGACCGATCACCACCACGTTCTGGTAGATGGACGCCCTCCTTCCCTCCAGACCTGATGCAAAACTGAAGATGATCGATGCCATGATCCGAAAGAGCCGTTAGCGAGAAGGTCAGATAGAGAATCACTCGGCTTTGCGTGTGAAACGCCCGGTAAGATCGGGCTTTGTGTCCTGAAAAAGGAGCGCGAAACGAAGCTAAAAGCAGGGATTACGCCGATCGGTACCGGTAATCGCGACCTGACGGTGGATATTGTTCGCGGTCGTTTTTCTTAGCGACATGTGCTCTCCTCTTGCTTTCATTGGTGGAAAAGCAAAATTAGAAAATAGAACCGCACACTCGTGGTTACTCTTCTAATCCAAACGTAACCTCTTACTAAAGTTGCACGAACCAATCGCTCCAACGTTGAAGTGCGATCGGTGAAGTCGACGAAGCTGCCTGTCTGAACGTGCTGGTATGAATGGCGTTGGCGTTGACTCGTTATTAGATATTAGATTTCGCTAGAAACGCTACCAAAGCACCGGCCCCTCGTGCTCTATGGCGCTTTCTGCTCCGTCACACGCGGCCAATAGCCAGAATGGCGCTGCCAGTGTCGTCCACCACTGGCAAGTTGCCACTGCTCGGAGGCTCAGAGGATGACACAGTCGCCGCATCGGGAACCACAGTGGACGACACCAGACTCACGTTGGCAACAGATCCACCGAGTTCGTCGAAGACGACCAGCAAGTTCTCCTGGTCCTTGAGCAGCCAATCCGGCGGAATGTGGTAGTAGCGTTGCACGAACTGGTCTTGACCATTCTTGATGAGCCAATAACGACCGAGGTCGTGGCCGTTAATGTAGGCACGCCCTCGAGTGAGACCCATGCAATCAAGAAGGGTCGACGACTGTTGTTCCACAGGGTCAGCCGTCGTTGGCTCGTCTTGAGACGGTGGAGCATAGCGGAAGGAAGTCTTGTGCCACGCCATCGGCCATGAAGTCCCGCCACTTTTCGAATCCACCACTGTTTGAGGAGCTGCCACCCAAGGCACCGACGCTGTCCATTGAGTGCGATAGATCTCCAACTCTTCGCCGAGAAGGCCCGGATACATTTGCCACTGACGGGCTGTAGTGAGGTCCTCTTGATTGATGTGCACGCCACCCGTCAGCCCTTTCATATGGGCCAAACCCAACGAGTGGACCCCCAAACTAACCGACACCAGCTTGAGATCGTGTTGGTGGTCGGCTTCCAGATCAAGTGGCAGGTCAAACTCAAACTCCTTCGAGCAGTTGTCTCCAGGATACGCCAAATGCTTCTCGCCGATGAAGCGGCCGTCGACAAACGCAAGAAATCCGTTGGCTTCGCACGAGGTCAACGTCAGGGTCGATGCATTCGGCGAGTTGTCAGCTTTACCAGCAACGGGATCATCCAAGCCAAACAGCGTCTCGTAGATCAAGTAGTCGGATCGGTCTGCTGTCAATCGCAGCTGCTCCACGGGCTTCTCGGCCACTACTCGCTTCCTCGGCGTCAACGGCGGTGCATCGAACTCGTTCCACGTTTCCCATTGGAGAGCAGATGCTGGCACAATCGGAGTGTATGATCGGTGCTGGCGAACTGGAAACGACTTGTGCACGTCCGACGAGTTGAACAAGAGCGTTGCATCTTTCAAAATCAGGATGGAGTTCCTAGCAAGGTCGTAGCTGACGTCGCCGAAGGTCACTGTCACGCCCTGGTTGGCTTGGTTTTCCAAAAATGTCACTTGATTTGGGCCAGTTTGTGGTCCGTAGATGAAAGCACGTTGTTGTGAAGACAAAAGAGAGCCAGCCTGTCCATCAAGAACCGGTAGTTCATGCGGATGCAGCAACTGGCGATCGTTGCTCAGCAAAATCTCGTTGCACTCGATCAAAGCTTGGTGCAAATTACGCAGATGGGAGCGCTTTGGTTCGTTGCTGAGGCCATCGGTGTGGAGGTTCACTCCATCGGCGTACATCGTCGTCACGCCAGCTGAGGCCGCTCGGCCGTAGTTGTTTCCGCCGTGGTACATCTGTCAAAGAGGGTGCATAATGAGACATCTCGTTAGCGTGCATCGATCCAATAGAGCCGAAAGGGACTAGTCTATCAAAGCGAATACCCACGTAATAGTTGTGCGCGGCACCGCCGACGGCAAACCAACGCGCCACAGCGTACGCGACGTCTTCTGGAGTTCGCTGGTCGTCTGGCAAGTGATTTGGACGTTCTGACCACGTCTCGAACCAGCCTTCATCTTCTGTCCAGATCAACGGCTCCGAGCTGCGATCCTGCACCTGCTTCTGCGCAAACTCGACGCAGTCGTTGCCGTTGCATGTGAGTATCGTGTTGTTTGCGGCCTTGCCATTGCACCTAGCATAATCAGCACAAATCGACAACCATTAGACCCCAATATTTCCATGAGCACAGGTCAACTCTCTCCGTTTTTGCCATCACATACATGACCCAGGGGATGGACGTGTTGAGTCTCTGCACGAGGTCGCCGCACCACTGGACGTACTCGCGATCGTCGTAGTTGAACTCGTTCTCGATCTGAGCCATGATGATCGGGCCGCCGTTGCTGGCCAAGAACGGCCGCGAGAGCTCCACCATGTAGCGGACGAAGCGCTCCATCTCCTTCTGCCACGGCTCGTTGCTCGAGCGCACGTGCATGTCCGGCATCCAGTTGAGCCAGATCGGCAAACCGCCGTTACTCCACTCGGCGCAAGCGTATGGCCCAAAGCGCACGTGCAGGAACAGCCCCATCTGCGCCGCCGTCTCATAGAAGCGCGTGATGTTGGCGCTCCCGGCAAAGTCGAACACGCCGCGCTGCTGCTCGTGCAGGTTCCAGAACACGTCTGCATCCACATTTCCACAACCAAGGAAGCAACGTCAATCATTTCCATCACACAATTAAAGAGGCAACACTGCCGTAGCACAGAGATCGTACACAATTCGATGTGGTTAAGGCCGTCGTGCTTGGCCTTGAGCAGCAGGTCCTTCCACATAGCGGGTGTGCTGCGCGGGTAGTGGACCGAGCCGCCGAGCAGTAGCGAATGCTTGTCGTCGATGGCGAAACCTCGCTCCGTGTACGTCACTGCATAACCCTCACGTCTCTTGACCTCGTCGATGTCATCGTATGTCATGTACTGGAACGCCTCGTCGGCTTTGGGCACCGACATCGGATGCCACAGCGGGTTTTCCGAGCGCATGGCAGGGGGATACACACCCACGAAGCACGCCACGAAGCTCACGACGGCCAGACACGCCACGTCCAGGCGGTGCAGTCGACGTCGCCGGGGCTGCGGGCGACTCAGCGGCAGCTCCTCGCCCTCCGCGACGGACAGCAGCAGCGGATCCGCCTCCGCCGTGTCGGTCTCCATCATCTCTCGCGCGTCTTCTTCTTGTTCCCGGCTCACGGCTTTCTGGCTAATGATGGATGGGTCTGGTCATGACCGGCCGCACAAAGGAAATCTTCAAGTGAGTATCGGAAAGATGACCGCATATAAAATTAGAGAGTGCAAATTTGATGACGCCACAAGCTGATACAGACTTCAAGGACTGTCGCATTTGCTTGAGTTTTTGACGCAATCTTTTCATGACAGAACCGGAGGCGCCCTCCCGTGTTTATGCTTCAACCGTTCTTCGAAGCGGCAGGTTGGTACAGTGTACCGATGGTGATTTCGAACAGTTTTGCAGTGCGTCTGATAACGTTATTTCGGTTAATTGGCACGTCGTCACACGTCACATGTTGAAGTCGTATGAAAGAAGCGAGCGTCACCGCTGCAGGATACATGCACGGAAATCCCGTGCCTGACGTCCGTTTTGGTTCCTAAGATGCCACAGACAATGGAGGACACGTCGGCCATATCGCTGAAGCAATTCAACTTGCGTCACGCCACGTGTTGAAGAGACCGACTGACTCAAAACGAAGGGGGATCGCCCGAACCCGACTCGTATGAGGGCAGCGCGTGCCACCGTCGCAGGATACCTGCCAGCCAATCGTGATGCCGCTCAATGAAGAACCCCCGCCACTTGTTGCGCTCACGCTTCGCTTCCAGCCGCGCTGTCCACCGTCGGATGGCGGTGCGGGCCATGCGTTCCTTCTGTGCGTGGCGGCTGTGGTGGAAAACCAGTTCGTGCTCAATCCAGCGATCCGTGCACACGCTCTCCCAGTGGTGGAACCACTTGACGAGCCCTCGCTGTCGACGCCTTTCGGACATGAGGAGCAGTCCTTGCCGTCTACGTCCCTGCTCGATCGCGATGCCACGCCACTGTTCGAAGCGCTGTCGACGCTGAGATCGCAGTGCCTTGTGAACGAGCGCACGCACTTTGAGCTTGAACGTCGTGAAGGACCTCCATTGGTAGAAGCAGTCGTCAGCTACGCTTCGAAAGTATCCGAGGCGGAACGTGGCGATCTTTTCATCAATACGTTTGATGTGGGCGATGCGGCCTTTCAAAGCATCGAGGCATCTCAGCAACAGTTTTGCTCTGGCAAACGTTGAGGCGCGGTTGTGCTGGCATTTCTTGCGTTTGACCACTCCGTACCACATCATGAGACAGTACCAGTGTTGCCTTTGGTGTGAAAGCACCCAGTGGCATCGTGCACGCGTGAATTGAGCTCGGATGTGCTCATTCTCCGTATGTAGATTTCGGAGTCGGTCGATTACTCGCTGCTTGCGTTTTTCAACCAGCCGAGTTGCTGCGAGCTGTTGGCGCTGACGCAGACCAGTCCTCATACATTTCCAGCCGACAAGCGCTCGAAATACTCTGCGCAAATCATTGACTTGAGCACTGACCAGTGCTAGATGGCCTAGCGTTCGTTTGCGTTTCCAACGCTGGGTTCTCTCGCCCCACAACAAGAAGCTCTTGCGAGAGAAAAAGCGCTGTCGGAACTGGTCGGCCAGCTGAATGGTCTCGCGTTCCTGTCTCTTCGTAGCACGCCACGAGCACCACTTCTCCCACGCATCTGTTTTGCGCAATCCCTCCTTGAATGTCATTGCCCCGCGCAGTCGTTGATTTAACTGTGTCCTCGTCACCACAAATCGTCTCCACGCAGCGAAGTGCGACTCCAGGCGAAAGGCACCTTGATCCTTGAACATTATCCGCATTCGCTGCAGCACGTGAATCTTCCGCTTCCACAGTCCAAACATCAGGCGAAGTACCCTCGATACGTCGTGAGCCCGTGCCTGCTTTCGCAGCCTTTTCAGGTGGACGAACAGCCTCCACGCAACGAAGACGCTTTGTTCAGCGTGGACGCAATGAAACACTCTCGCCTTCAACCGCATGTCGCTGGCGTGCCGCCGCCGTTGCCAGTACCCTTTCCAGCGCGTGAAAACGTCGCCTTTCTGGTTCTGCTTGAGTATGCGAGTCAGATGGGCATGTCGCCCTCGCCACTGGTGGTATCGTTGCCAGCGCTGAAAACACTTCGTCATGGCTTTGGCGCTCCAAACGTTGGTCGCTTGCTTCGTTCGATCGCGTTCGGTTTTCTGCGATGCTTTCCGGCCAAGTAGCATGTGCACTCCACACTTCAGACGCCTCTTGCTGTAGAATTTGGTTGCTGAGATTGTGAGCTGCTGCTGTTGACGCCACATGTCAGTTCGGTTTCTCCACTTCTTCACACCTCGAGCCAGCGCAAACACCTTCGCCATGTGTGTCTGCATTTCGCTTCGTTCCAGCTGCATTTTCCGCAGCTCGATGTACGCTTTCCACCTCCGGCAGCTCTCTTGGACGAGGCGATGCTTTTTGAACGCGATGGCCAGTCGAACTTTTTCATATCGTTCCTGCTGACGGACCACGAACTGCTTCCAGGATTCCAGAGACTGCCGCTGAAGCACCTCCACGGAATAATAACTGAGCACCCAAGCCAATCGCTGCTGCTTCTCGCGGCAAATGATGATGTAATTCCGCCAGCATCGCCAGATTCTCCGTCGAAGTTTGACTCGCTGAAAACAAATCGCTCGCGTTTCATTGGCCTTGTGTTCGACTCGAGACCAAGTGAATGCACACCATCTACGCCACATACTCGCTTGCAGATGTGCAAGTCGCCAGTGGTTCATCGTGTCGACACTTCTTCTCCAATTGACCACACACTGCCACCGAGTCCACACCATTTTCAGGCACGTCGTGTGATAGAGGGTGTCGCTTTTGCTCTTCTTAGCTTGGATACACCGCTTGGTCAGCAGTTTCCAAGCGGAAAAGTGTCTGCTTTGGCGTCTTTGGAGCTGCGTTCGCACAGCCAACTCGCGCAGCTCTCTCTTCTCGCGCTTTGCTGCAACGTATTGTTTCCACCGGTTCAGACGTCTCGTAGGCACATTCACCCGAGCTAAGACGGCCGCGTTGGCTATTGCGTGTCGAAAGTTCGCATGCTTTCTCAAGTTCATCACTGTCTTTTCATACAGCCACTTGATGTGGTGATCTTCTGCCTGAATCAGTCGTGCTCGGTGCTCTTCGCGGTGCGAGGTGAACGCTTTCCATCGCAAGAGCGTGGCTCTGGAGAGATTCTGGCGGATCAACTGCCTCGTCACCAGGATGCTTCTGCTCACTTTCACGACAAACGCTCGGTGCAATCGCCAGCCAAGCCAGACTCTGTGGAGAAGTTGTCTTCCTCGATGAGCTGCAGCAATAGCTCCGAGAGTGCGCTGGCTTCGATAGCGTTTCCAGCTGATAAATACGAATCCCAGTACAAATGCCGTTCGGTGCTTCAGTGCAACCTCGCGCTGGTTCCTCCAAGTCGCTTTCGCACGGGAAAAGCATTTCCACGTTTTGAACACTCGTTCGAGCCATTTTTGCTGTTTACGCAGTGTAGATCGCTTTCGTTTCAGCCTCTCACGACGAACTGCACCATGGTAGAGTGTCCACGCTCGAAAGCTGCTTGCTATTCGTCTCGTCGTACGGAATCGACTGGCCTTCGCTTCTTGGCAGTGAATTCTCGACCCACGAGCTCGGTACTGTCGCCACTGCGCAACGGCTTTCGAGAGACGAAGCCCCGCAATTCTCTCCGCCACTTTGGTCTCTTTCTCTCGCACCGCCATCGCCTTGAACCATTTTTCCTGCCACCGCAGCATCACCACGCACAGAAGGTACTCGTTGTAGAACGCTCGCGCTCTAGCGGCCTGTTCCCGGCGACGACGACATCTACGACGAAAGTTGAACCACCGCGTGACACTCGCTTGGAGGCGTCTCTTGATCGCAGTTTCTCGAATGAACGTACGTTTCCACTTGCACTGAGCAGATCTCCTTGCTGCTAGACGCCACGTCCGCAGGACCTTCATACTCAAGCAATCCGTATAGCTAGCAATGGCCAGGGACGTGGCTTCCTTGGACAATCGACGACTTCCCATAAAATTGAGCCAAGCGGTGAACGTGCGGCGCTGGAGATTCTCGAGTTGGAACCGAAGCGCTAGCCAACGTTTGGCTCTGTGTTGCACTCGCTGTCGGGAATACAAGAACCAGGCATGCAGGCAGCGGGTCACAGCTCGGTCTTCTCGAATTTGCAGGCGGGAGTTGAGGAACTGGGACATTCGACGGTGCTTTCTTGCTGCGATGTACCAATTCTGCAGCGAACGGATCAAAATCCGACGGAAATAATGGCTGAGGGCCTTGCGCTCCGTCTCTCGAGCTCGCGCCTTCCTGATCACAAAGGAAGTCCATCGATTGACTGATAGAGCGTACCGTCGATCCGAATAGTATTGCGTTGCCACTGCTGTGATCACCCGTTTCTCCAGGCGTTCTCGAAAAACGCTCTTCCACCTCAAAAACGCGGCTTGAATCCTGTCACCAGCCACTTTACGCGCGGTTTTGTTGGTACGAGCGTGAAATCGGAGATATCGAAGCACAGTTCCCACAAGTTTTCGCGCCTGCTTCTTGCGGAAAAGCTTCACTAGTCGTTGGAGGCACCGCTTGCGTAACGCCACCCCAAGCCATTGACTGATCACTTCTTGGAGAACAGTGGCTTCGTTTCGGTGGCGCATTTTTCGAACAGCTTCAGACTGGGACACTTTCTTCTTCACCAGCAAATGCCAAGCGCGGAAGTGATTGGCCGTGACCCCATTTCCTCGTTTCTGTTGAAATGATACCATGGAGACTTTGAGCTGCAGCCTTCTGGTCCACTGGTCCAAGCTCGTCTTCAATAGAAACTCGGTCCGGCGTTTTGACACAAGCAACTGCTTCGTTACCAGCATTTTAGACACCGCTGTCTCAGTCTTCCAAGCGCAGATTATAGCGTCCAGCTTCTTGGTTCGAACATGACAATGGTACTGCTTTAAGAGAGCACTGAGTCGGGCGTTGCTGAGCCAGAGCTTGCAAGCTCTCATCAGCAGCTTTTGCTGATACAAATGAACTGCCGCTTTCATCTGGCTTCGCCACGCTTGCTGAGTGCAAGTCGCTGCTCGAACACCCCGAAGGCAGGCCCTTTTCAAGCTCATTTCATAGTGACTTCGAGCTTTGTCATCAACACGATTGCGCTGCCTTTTCCACTCAAGAAACCGCCTCCAGCGATTGAGGCCGCGCCGCAAATAGGCCTGATATCGGAAGTAATCTGCCGACAGAATCTTGCGGGCTCGCATTTGTCGCTCGGCCGTGCTCCGTTTCCATCTTCTGATCCCAGCCGACATGGTAACCCGTCGTCCACGGTCGATCAACAAGAGATGGCCAGGAGAATGGAATACCCCCTCCCTCCACCACCGAAACACCCGCTTCTGAAGGTTGCCGTCACAGAACGAAGTGGCGGTGACGTGCTTCAAACGACCTTCACGTGATTGAGCCACACCTTGGCTCAAAACTCTGAACGTGAGCTTGAATTGATTGCGACGCCGTCTCAAAATGAAGACTCGGTACCTTTGTGTCTGGGAAACAATTTGGCACCAGTGTTGGAAGGTCAATTGGGCGAGCTGAGTTGTTTTCATATCCTGCCGTCGATTGATCTCGCACTGAACCCTCCAGTGCCTTTCCCAGCCACGGAAGGCGTGATGCTTGAGGCGATGCACATGAAATCGATCCGCGACTTTGAGTCGCTTCACCTTGAACTTCCGGAGCTTGCTACTGCGTTTCCATGCGAGCCAAAGAGTCTTCAGTTGTCTTCTGCGACACAACTCAGCAACTTTTGCTACTTTCTGCTGCCTTTTCTCCTTCACCTCGCTCAGAGTTAACTTCCATTGGGCGAAGCACGAATACACCAGTCGTAATTCCGCTCGGAATTGGCGACGTTTGTCGCTGGGAAAGGCCTCAACCGGGAGAGTTCTGCCTTTAGCCGGCAAAGTTTCCTGCTTGTCTGGATCGTTGATCTCGCCATACGTCCGACCGAGAAACTGCATCACCTTGTCGTCGTCACGAGAACTCCGAATGCCTCCCTTTTCTTCCGCACTTGAGCGTCCACTACTTCGTTTGAGGATCAGGTTGCGTCTTGCAGGAGGCAATCCACCAGATTCACGGAAAATACTAATCGCTTTTGCCGTTTGGATGCCAAGACCTTGACGACGAAGCTGCTTCGCAGATCGACGCAGAGTGAACGCAACCCACTTCCACGCCGAAAAGTGGGTCTCGATCACTTTTCTCCGCCAAAAGTACAAAGCGATGAACATCTGCTGGTCATCGGCATCCATCGTTGTCACGAACAGATCGCCACGTCTTTCAGGTCTCGACGGAGCGCGACGCGGGTTCAGGTCCATGACTCGTCCTCGCAATTGGGAGGGTCTACCTGCAGACATTGAAGACGCACCAATGAGTTTCTGAAGCGGAAACCGCCGCTTAGTGGGGGAAATGCATACTCGTCACATGTCGAGCTCTTTCGCTAGGCGGCGATGGCGCACGAGGAGTCTAGCCAGTCCAGTGAGAGTGGGGTCAGGCACCAATTAGCAGACAGAAACCGAAAGGTGGAGCACCATCACACACGCGGTTCTCACCTCGTACTGTTGATATGGAGTCGTCTTCATGGACCTCTTCGCTTCGTGGCTGTGGTAGCTCGTGCTCTTCTGGAACATTTTACACAAAACAAGGGAATACGATTAGCGCGACCGAGAAATGCTGTTGAACTTGCGGACACTCTCGTTTACCCCCATGGGTCTCCGCCTTTGACGAATGGGGAGCACTTGAGCCCCAGCCCCTCTCACATGCGCCATCTCATCTTCCTCCGACGAAGGGCAGGAAGAGGAAGCCGAGGCGGAGGGAGAGATCGGCAGCAGACTCGCGTCTCCCTCTCGGACCTCAAGCGGATGCTGTTGAAAGCGTCGCACCGGTGGCACCATCCACGCTGTCGCCATCTCGTCTCTTCAGTTGCGGTCCAAGTGTCCAAGTGAAGTTTGCGTCTGCAGTCCCCACCAACCGTCGGCTTATCCGTCGACTCCGGAATCGGAAACGACGTGCCGGTTTAACTGCGACGGTCGTTTTCCGACTTACCGACAGTCGATCGGCCTTTGTCACAGCGTTACTCTCCAATTCCCTCAGTGGCGACAAGATACCGAGCGTATACACCCTTGTACACCACGTCAAACACCACCGCTTGCACTTCGTCGAAGAGCGATCGCGGGAGCTTCTTGCCGGGCGTCGTGATGGTCTTCTTGATCTTCTTGTGTTGCGCCGCCGTGATGACCTTGATACGCCGAGACTTGACATATGTGAGGTACGTTTGCACCGCCAGAGCCCGGAGCGCTTTGCTGTCGAGACCATCCTGGGTACATCCCAACGCTAAGCGTGTCAGGACGCCGCAAGCCTCACAAAAGCAGAGGTACACATACCTTCTTGAATTCTTCAATTGCGATCCAAAAGCCCACCAGGTCCTCTACGAATTCCTGTCTTGCGAACGTCATAAAGGCAGCAAGACCTTTCAGATCGTCCAGCAACAGAGTTCTAAAGCTCTCCAAACGCCTGCAAGGACACCAAAAACCATAAGAACATGCTCCGCTTAGTGTAAACGACGTTCAGTGCAAATCCAACAACCCCAGTGCCACCACACCTTTCGTTTTCGTGGGTGAACTCTTCCATTCGTGTTGCCTCCCGCTCGATTCGCGCCAGAAGCACGAGGTCTTCGTGGGTCATCTCGGCGGTTTCTCGTTTTGAAATGAACTCGTCCAATTGCTCTCGGATGTCAAGGACACACTTGTGTGCGGGTGGGAGAGCCCGAATGCGAACGCTATAAACTTGGCGACAGGTCTGCACAGCCTCCGTGTAGCGCTGTTGAGAGTCCTGGAGTAGCATCGAACAAAGAGAAGCGTGAGTTAAGAAAACTGATTGTAAATTCCAATAAAGGCCAATTCTTACCAAACTTTGAAGCAGAAGAGCGACGGCCGTGACCATATCCTTGTGATCTGGAGGCAGAGTCTCCTCGAAGGATACGGCAGCCTCTTGGATTGTTCGGACACATTCATCAGGCAATCCCGTTTCCTATCGAGCACAATACATTTCGTCATCAGCCGCAAAACGTGGTGAATAAAGCCGCATACGTGTGGTTGAAGACTCCGTACCTGCGCAATCTTGGCCTTGCCGATCGCCACCTTGAGCAGCGTCGGATGTAGAATCCCCAGGGACTCAGTCACCAGCTGTTGCACCTGAAGCAGCAGCTTTTGAGCCTTGTCATACTTTTTCTGCGTGGTGTACAGAGCTGCCAACTCCAGTTCTGCTGGGTGAGTGAAGATTGCGTCTTCCCCTGTTTGAGCCGCATGCTTAGCCGCAGCCACACGGACGTTGAGCTGCATCTGTATGATCTCTTTCTCCTTCGCGAGTCGCTTCTTCCGTTGGAATTTCTCGACTTCAGGGTCAATAGAGTGCGACAATGAAACTGTTTGAGGATCGTGATCGTCGCCAAATAGCACGTCACGCATGGCAGCGACGCATTGGGCGCTTTGGGATAGCGAATACTTCAGTGAGTTCTGTTGGTTCGTTTGAACAACCGTCTTCGGTTCATGTCCCACGTACAGTTCGGGTTCGAGCTCTTCGTATTGGTGATGACGACGTTGAGCCAATTCGTGAAGACGAGCGTGGCATTTATCACACAGAACCTGCTCACACTGGAAGCAGCGCTTCCGAGCTCGACTTTGCTGGCAGTTGTCACATGTCGGAAACTTCAGTCGACCCGCTGGATCCGAGGACAATGGGGCGATCAAACTGTTCCGACGTCCACGCATTCTCGCAGCTAGAATGTGCCCTCGTTCCGTCTCATACAGCTTCTTTCGCTGCTGACTGCGCTTCAAAGTGCACTGTCGGATGCCCCATTTTTGAGTCGCACGGTCCAAGAGCTCGTCGTTCGGTGGATCATCGGGGTTTTCGTCGTCGATAACGTCCAGATCGCTACCATCGTCCTCTCCATCTCTCGAGCGAACGGTAATCCGTCCTAATTCCAATGAGATAGAGTACGTCGGGCTCGGAAGATCAGCAAACGGCAGAACAGCCCCCAATAGCAACGCAGGATGGCTTGCTCGGTTCTGACTGCGATACATTTTCGTGAATTCAATCGCCAGATCCGGATGCTCAAAGTCATTCAAATAGTGATATGAGTCGCGGCCCGCGAAGTCTCTGGTCAAGAGGTCGCAGTCGCTCTTAAGTAGCAGCTTCATCATGGCAACATCGCCGCGTTTGCATGCAATCATCAATGCGTTAACGCCCTCACGGTTTTGGTGAGTCGCAATGCAATTGAACTTGAGGCCAAACGCGACGTCGTCACATGTTCCTTCCCCGCACAGCACCAACAATGGCGTATTTCCCCTCGCATCCTCGTAATTCGGACTGAGCTGAGTTTTCTCCGCCGATAGAAACTCGCGTATTCGCCTCAGATCTGCCTCACGCATGGTCTTCTCCAACTCTGTGGTTCGTTTGCGTTGAGCCACGCGATTCGCTGATAGTGAGGTCTGAACGCTGTCGTACTCCTCTTGGTCTTCCGCCTTGAGTTGATTCAAGAGACTGGCATTGCTGTTGGAGCCATTCAATGTCGCCACCATGGCCCGGTACTTCAGTTCAATCGCCCAGTCAAGTGCTGCCTTGCCCTCACGATCGCGTAGCTCTTTGCTGGCTCCATAGGCCAATAGGATTCGGAGCAAGACTGAGTGTCCTGAGATCACAGCTTGGGTGAGCGTGGACCTCCCAAGCGTGTTCACTCCATCCACATGAGCTCCATGCTCCAGTAAAGCTCGCAAAACCTCCTCTCGACCTTTATCTGCCGCCAGCAGCACTGCGTTCGCGTAATGCTGCGTTTCGTAGTTCAAATCCACCTTAAACTCCACCAGAATGCTCAGAGCGACGAAGTCTCCAGTCATAACTACAGCCAAGAGCGGAGTGACACCCGACTTGGTCTCCACGTTCGGTGAGGCCCCCAGCTCCAGCAGCTTCCTCAATACCCCGAGCCTCCGCTTGAAAATCGCCACCAGCACCGGCGTGAATCCATTCCCACTTTCGTGATCCAGCAAATTGGCCGTGCGATTCCCGGATGATGAGGTGGCCGGCTCGAAAAGGGGGACCAGACGGTCCCAATGCTGGTGATAGACCGCACGCTCCACCTTCTTGCGCAACGTTGATGAGAAGTACGAGCTCATCAGCTGCTTCAGTTTGCTTCGCCTCTCAGGGAGCGCGTCAAGCCGCAGCTTGGCTTGGTGGGCGGTCTCTAAAGTGCGCTCTTTCTCCTCAATGCGCTCTTCCAGCAGCTGCAGACGCTGCAGACCCACAATACCGGGGGTAGACAGCGACAGCCCAAGCGCCCTCGACCTCCTGCGAGACTTGGAGATGGATTCGTAGAGCTTCAGCTCCCCCTGTCGCTGGATCTCCAATCGTTTCCGTTCCTCCTCCGCGTCGTACCAGGCCATCATCACAACGGACAAACGGTCCTCGCTCTCCATTTCGAGACATCGTGCTTTGATCCTTTGCCATTCCTTCTCCCGAGCTTCCGCCGCGTTCTGTCGCTTCTTGCGCTCTCGATGCTGTCGCCGCAGCACCGACTTGCGCTTCTGCTCCAGCCGGGCGTCGGCCTCCAGCCACTCCATGCTCGCTTATCGCCAGCTGCCCGATGGTCTCGGCGGCCACGACTCCAAGGTGCTATTTTAGGGATGAAGCCGGCCTGCATACACCCGTTCACGACACAAGGAATAAGAACTGGGCTGCTGAGCCCAGACGAGATCTATCGCGAACACGGCCATCTCAACGACCGTCGAGTCCCAATTGCTTGTGCCTTGGACGCGGCGGTTTGCGTACGCGCCAGCGTCAGGACCTCTCACCAACGTTCTCTCGCACCGAGTCCCTTCGCATCCTACATGGGTGTGGGTTGGTTGGGTGGGTCGCGTGCGCAACGTCGCAGATGTTGCATTTACAGCCAATCAAATGCAATATATCAACTTCCGACCAATTACAATACGATTTCGCATCTTTATTTAGCCAATCCGAGGACGGAAAGCGGGAGCGACTTGGCCTGGTCGTCCTTTCTCGGGCAAAACGGAGTGAAGGCAATGACGGATCGCACAGCTCTTTGCGCTGGTCGTTGGCTGGCTGCACAAGTGAAAATGACCCTTCCCAATCGCGCCGGATACAGCATGCGTCTTCGAGAGAAAGCGCTGCTGCCGGCGCGAACCAGTGGCGTCTTGAAGGCTTGTGACGCCCCTGTCGGTGCCACTTTCGGAGCGATGCGTGTCGTGAAACGAGGCGAGCTGCAGCATCGCAGAGCTGACTGCACCGAAGAGAAGCCCAAGGCATCAGAGGTCACTAGCAGCAGTAGCCTCCGCGAGCATGTGCTCTTGCCGTTGGTCCACCAGCTCATGGCGATGGTCTCGCAGCCGGCGAAGCTCCTTGCGGCTCTGGTGGCTGGCAGTGACGGGTCGATGACACGGAGCACTCAAGACTACGTGCTCGAGGCCAAGGCGGTGGCGTATCAGCGTTCCCAACTGCGAGACTTGCGAGAATCCTGGCACCGCATCGTCCAGATGGTTGAGAGGCGCGACCTGGAGCTGGAGCTAGCGGACGCCACGATGATGAAGGCCGCGCTGCATTACTGGCAGCTGTGGCGGTATGTCTGCGCCGTGTGCATCGACGCCGTGCTGGGCGTCGAGAGGGCGGCCATGGAGTCCCCGCAGCAGTGGTCCAGCGTGCTGCAGAAGCGCCGAGCGGCCTCCATCTCGCCCATCTTCGAAGACAAGAGCTCGGACGCGCTGTCGCAGGGCATGGTCCGCTCGGCCAACAACCTGTCCAAACGCTCGCGACTGACGAAACAGTCCAACGAGTTCATGATCGGCTGGTTTCTGGCGCACAAGGACAATCCGTATCCGTCCGCGACGGAACGCACGGAGATCGCGGAGAAGACGGGGCTGGCGGAGCAGCAGGTGCGCAACTGGTTCGCCAACATGCGCAAGCGCCACTGGAAGCCCAACCGCTCGAACACCAAGAAGCCCCGCTGTCTGCTCGACTACGTGCTCCGCAAACACGAAACGTGACAGGTCAATCCAGTTCCGTTGTACGCCTGCCGTTGATAAAGAAGTCTGCTCTCTGCTACACGTGTACGCCAAGGCTCCATACACGAAAGCCCACTCCCAGCCAAGCCGTTCATGTAGTATCAGTCCCCTCAAACCGCATAAGCCATACAGTGTCACCCATTCTCAGGCCGATGCTTCTTCCTTCTCCCTGCGGCGACGCCATCCAAGGCCTACAGATCACGAACATACACACACACGAGAAAATGACCCCCAACACTCGTAGGCAGCTAGAGAGCCATGGCCTCGCATCGTCGGGCAATCTCGTCATACATTTTTGTGCATTTTCTTCTTGTTCTTGTCTTGGAAGCTTCCTTCTCTCGAGTGCTCTCGCTGCTGGTCGCTGGCGGTCGCGATCTCCATTCACTCAGGTGGTCGCAATCGCAGTGCTCTAGTCCTCCTCGAGGGTCGGGGCTTCGCCGATCTCCGAGCGCACGAACGTGTACTTGCCCGGGCCGCGGAAGAGCTCCTTCGCGGGGGCCGCGGGGGCGGCCACAGGCTTCGACGCCGGCACGCTCGCCTTCAGGCCAAACGTCTCCTCCTTGAAGCTTTCCGTGAGGCCCGGCCACACCATCCAGCCGGCCAGAAGCGCGGTCGGGACGGTCCACGGGGCTGCAGCAAGCAAGCGTTCACTGTCAGTAGCCGCTCATTCATTCAAGATCACGGCCAAGCGATGCCGCGCCATCTGGAAGGAGAGGGGCGACCTCATGCGTCCACCCACGCGTATATATACACACAGGGGGGAGGGAGTCGTACCGTAGCCCACGAGTTCCTTAGCAACGACGGTCAATCGGGAGGCCATTGTGGTCTGACTTGGCGCTTTAGGGCGGTGTGTGTGGTCAGGGATTGAATTCCGCGGGTTGCGACGACGGATCAACGAGCGGCGCTCATTCGCCCTCGTTTTAAACTGGAGAGGTGAAAGCAGCAGCTCGTTTTGTACATGCTGCGTAAAAACACGTCGGGTTCAAAAGTTTGGGTTGTGGGTGATTGCCGGAGTGCTTTGGGCTTTTTCGATGCTGCTGTCATTTGGGACTTTTTCGATATTTTGTGGGTTGTTTCGAATTTTGAAAGTTGAATTGGGTTTTTTATTGTCGACACCTCCCACTGAGCACCGAAAAAGGATCCAAGATGACCTTTCCGCGCCGACTGCTGGGGGATTCTTAGATTTCTTGGGGAAGATGACGCGCTGGCATTGCGGAGCAGGGACGCGGACGTTCCCCGTACTGCTGTTGTTGTGCTTGTACAGCGGGGAAGGCGCGGTGTCTGGCGCCTTCGCGAGCGCGACCGTTTCCCCTGCGTCGTTGGACGCGGGAGCCGTCAGTGATGTCGTCGTGGCGTTTACAACCGCGTTGGATATTGAAGAGGGCGGCACAGTGCTTGTGGATTTTCCGACAGGGTTCAAGGTCTCTTCTGGCACAACGCTGAGCGTTCAAACGGCGGGAAGCACCACGACGCTCTCTGTCGCGCCTGTGTCGGTGTCGGCAACGCAGCTTTCCGTTCAGGTCGCAACGGCAAAGATCTCAGCGAACCACGAGTTTCAGTTCGCCATTTCTGACGTCACCAATCCAGCCGCACAAACTACCGCCGACTTCACCATCACAACATACGACAGCAACAACAACATTCTTGAAACCGACAGCGCCATCCAAGGCGTGCTTATTGTGTGCACGACGTTGGCGTCGGCCGCGGTGGCTCCCGACAGCGTCTACGCCGGCGTGCTGGGTCCGGCGTCCGTGTCGTTCGTGAGTGCCGTGCGACTGCCGATTGGCAGCATCGTCACGGTGACATTTCCGAGCGACTTCTCGGTGGCGGCCACGGCAATTTCGTCGGCTTCGGGCATCGACGCCACCAGCGGGGTGGTAATGGCGTCCAGCTCGGCGGTGGCCGTCGCCATCGCCAACAACGCCGTGGCTGTGGGAGCGACGGTGTCGTTCAAGCTGGACGGAGTGACGAATCCTGGCGCGAAGGCGACGGGGACGTATTCGGTGGTGACGGCGGACAGCGCGTCGCTCGTGTTCCAGCAGGCCACAGCGATCAGCAGCGTGACCATCGTGAGCACGACGTTGGCGTCTGCTGCTCTTACGGCGGATAATGCTGTTGCCGGCGTTGATTCAAGCTACACTGTGGATTTTGTGACTAGTGTGGCGATTCCATCTGGGGGATATGTTTTTCTGGCGTTGCCAAGTGATTACGAACCGTCTGGGGCTATTGTGATGGAGGATTCGCTGATATCAGTGACGTGGGTGGGAGAAATTGTCGGGAAAGAGATGAAATTTGTGGTCGCGTCGGTGTATGTGGCTGGACAGCATATTGTCCAGATCAAATATCTCCAAAATCCAGGTAAGCTAGCTTCCAATCTGGGCCAGTGGAGTGTACCAAAGCTGTCGGCTCTGATTTTGGCGTGCATCAACTCTGCTGTCTGTTTATTTTAGGAGTTTCAACAACAGGTTCGTTTGTGCTTTCTACGACCGACGCGAACGGATTTCTCCTGGAGACTGGTACTTGCAGCGGCGTTGACATCACTCCGGGCTCCATCAGCGACGCAGTGCTCACACCTCAACTAGCATACCCTGGAATTGTCTCCAGGGTTGACATTTCGTTCACCGCAGCCGCCGCACTGGCCCAGGACAGTCTTCTAGCCATCCACCTCCCAATTGCGGACTACGACACCGCCGTGCTGGCTTTGTCCGTCGCTGTGTCAGTGCCATCCGACGCTGTTGCCACTGCATCATGGGATAGCGTGAACACGGCAATCCTGATTTTGATCACGAGTCCGAAGACGATCCCGCAAGACGCCAGTGTGAAGTTTGAAGTGACCGCGCTCGAAATGCCTCCTTCCGTTCGTGTGGCCTCCACTGCAGCGATGATCGAGAGCTGGAATGTGAAGGGCTTACGGCTCGATGAAGCGAGTGTACTCACACTAAGTGCGATTACTGCTGCTCAAAATCTACCATGCACCTGGGTCACCGAGACGCCGCATCCTGGCATCACGTCGAATGTCCTGGTGACGTTCCGAACCAATGGGATGATCCCAGCGGGCGGCAAAATTGCACTGACCATACCCACCTCCGACTTTTACGCCGAAAATTCCCCCTCTATCTTATTTAAGTCTCCAAGTACAACCACGGCAATATCATCGACGTGGGACAGCGCTACTGGCACTCTTGAGATTGTCATCGGAAATCAGCCCATCCCTTCGTACACTGCTGGCATTCAAGTGCAGATTGCTACGCTCGATACGCCGACTTCCGTGAGGGCTGCATCAAGGCTGCCAGCTACTTTGACCACCCTGGATCCTCTTGGAATTGAGATCGACGGACCCAGTCCACTTTATTTGGATGCAGTCACAGCAGGATTGATATTGGGAAGTCGCCTTTGGACATCTGTGAAACCGGTAGCTGGGGTCACGAGTGACCAGACGATTGTCTTCTCGATTAGTGGGAAGGTGGACCCCGGAGGGCTGTTTGAATTCACGCTTCCAGACACACAGTGGTCCATGGCAACGTCGGGTACTGCCACCTTCGTTTCGCCAGACCTTGGTGCTGTTGGATCCTTCATATGGGATGAACCAACTCGAATGATGACCGTAACCCTCGCAGGTGCAGTGGGGATTTCAGCCTACGAAGGGGTCATGTTGACCATCCAAGACGTTTCGAATCCACCCAAAGAAATGGGGATCAATAGTGCATTCATCACGACAAGGGATGCAGACGGTGGGATTATCGACGGACCTGGCACGCTGTCGGTCATGACCATTTCTCGAGGGGAACTGGGCGGGACGTTGTCCTGGACATCCACCACGACAACAAGCGCCAGTATGCTGAGTGACCAACTTATTAGCTTCACTCTAAGTGGCTCTCTCCCAAGTGGGAGTATCATTCAAATCATTCTACCCTCTGGTGGGTGGAGGATGGCAGATAGCAATTCAGTGACTGCTTCATTTTCGCTTCCAGCGTCGGGTGTATCGGTGAATTCTGTGGTCTGGACAGCCGCAGACAACGAGCTACGCATTGTCACAGCTGGTAGTCTGAGTGAAGGCACCGACGTGGAATTAGTGGTCCAAGACATGATTAACCCGTTCTCCAAAGCGATCGCAAGCACATGCACCATCACCACAATGCTTGCAGATCTAGGAGTCGTCGCTGCATCCAGCGATGTCGTGGTGAACGCGATCACGAGCTCTACTTTGCCGACAGAAGGCGAGTGGCTATCGGATATCCCCACTCCCGGGGTGCTGTCGACGCAGACGATCACCTTTCAGACGGGAGGGAAATTAGAACCTGGAGCCAGTGCCTGCATCACTATGACAGATGCCTGGACCTTCTTGGCGTCCACTTCTGCGTCGTTAACATCCAGTCGAAATCCACAAGCGTCCTCATTGGTATTGGTATTGGACACGACAGCCAATATCCTCTGTGCAACGACATCGGTCGGCATTGAGCAAGAAACGGATGTTACTATCGTCATAACGGACGTTCGGTCGCCCGAGTCGGTCCGCCCTGAGCGAGTACTCGATCTACGTATCCAAAGCCATCTCGGCGGCGATGTGAACATCGGTTCAGTCCGTACCAATGCGATTGTTAAGGGGGCATTGACAGGTCCGTTGACTTGGCAAACCTTGGTCTTCCCTCCTGGCCCAGTCGCTGGATTGAAGACTTCAGCCAATTTGGCTCTGAAAACAACGGGGAAAATCGCCGCTGGAGGGTACATCTCACTTGTGTTGCCATCGGAATGGGCCATGGCCTCTACGTGTGTGGCAACATTCGTATATCCGTCGATTTTGGGAACTGCCTCATGCAATCAGAACAACATTCGAGTGCTTCTACTGGACAGTCTCAGCGAAGCCACGACGGTCAGCATCTCTTTCACCGGCGTGTACAACCCGTCCGAAGTCCTACCGGCTGGAACGGCGTCTTCCCATACTTTTGCACCGGACGGAGGAGTGATCGATGAAAGCAACAGCGTCACGACTGGAGCCATCACGTCTGCGGTGACTGGGATCGTCAACGCTAACGACCACCTCGTCGCAGTCGTTGGAGTCTCGAAACCGTTCGCCTTCGAGGGGTTTGCTCTGCAACAAAACGATGTGGTCAAGTTCGTGGATGCCAGTACCACAAGTGACTCGAATTGTGGCCCATCCACCATTGGTCAATCCGACGTGGGAGGCATCAGTGTCAAGTACATCAGTGCTAACCAAGACCTATCGCTCAAGTTCACGCAATCTTCGCCTGATGGACAGCCGTTCCTCGTCTGCTACAAATTCGGGACGAATCCGTTCAAACTCTATTCGGCGTTTGGCATCACGGTGAAAGAGATTTCGTCCATGACTTGCGACGTTGGGTTATCGAATGTGGCAGTAGCTGATTTTGTGAAGACGTGGAGTTTTGAGGGGAATGGGATCGAAGTCGGAGATCGAATTCGGTGGATTGATCTTGATGTGGTGGAAAGTGTCGCCTCCTTCTCGACACCGCCGGACTGCCTCGATACGTCGGCGCTGGCGAAATTGGCTGCCCCTGTCTCGGGCGCTCCTCTAACAGCCCCTGAAGATGATTATACCCGCGCCGTGCAGTCAGGCGCCCACGTTTCTTTCTCCTTTTCAGCAGAGAGCAGCGGCAAGACGTTCTGCCTCTGCTACAAGTTTGGCGACGAGCCGTACGTCATCTACCCGTCCATGAAAGTGCAGATCAATCACCTTCGTGCCATTGAGGCTACAATCAGTGGCAGCAACTCCGTGGCCGTGGCGGATGCCTCCAAGACGTTTATCCTCTTTGGTGATGGTGTGTTTCTCAATGACCGCTTGTACTTTGTGGAGGTGGGAAGTGTGACGTCCTGTGAAGAGAGCACCACGGACACTTCGTTGCAAATAACTCACACGATCAACGACCAATCGCAGTCCATTCTCTTCGTAGATGGTGGTCTCACAGTAGGCGTCCAATTTGATTCGGCCGCAGCTGGCATGGCAGTGATACCGTGCTACCAATTTGGCTTGGAGCCATACCAACTGTACCCGGAGGTGCAGTTGATCGTGAATATGGTGACGCAATACACTGGGAATCTGGGCTCCCCGCTCCTGGCCGTCGCTGACGTTGCCGAGCCACTCACGTTCCTCGGGTTCGGATTGAATGACGGTGACCAAGTGCGGTGGATTTTACGGGGGGAAGAAGATTGCGAGAGCAATCTCGCCTCATTGACGCAGCCAGACACACTGACATTCACTGATACGGTCACACTGGACGCTAGTAATGCTGCGTTCTTCAATTTCACTACCTCGCAAGTCGACTTCAATCCCGTACTGTGCTACAAGTTCGGCGAAGAAAACTTTAAACTGTACCCGCATATTTCTATCGGGATCGGCACGATCCGAACCAAGTCCACATCCACCGGGGCCAAAGATGTGGCAGTGGTGGGAGCTCGAAAGAACTTCACGTTGTCAGGCACGAACCTCGCTGAAAGTGACCGTGTAGGCTGGACAACTGTTCTGCATTCCTGCGCGGATCTGAGCTTGCTCGTTCGAAACCCGGCGAATTTCGACGACGATTATCATTCATATCTCACCACCACAAACACGTTTGGCGTGGCGCTGACGGAGTTGAGCTCTGGAAAACGCGTGTATCTCTGCTATGGGTTCGGCAACGAGCCGCTAAAAATGTTCCCCGATCTCTACATGGATGTCAAGGGCATTACGAACATGCGCACCCTAGTTGGAAGCCCCAATGTGGCCGTCGCAGGAGCTTCGAAAACGTTTCTCTTTGATGGCGATGGGGTCGTCACCGGAGACTTTGCCAAGTTTGTGTCCAGCGATAAAGCTGATTGTTCTAATCCAGGCATCACACTGGTGACAATCATGAAGGAGTTTGACGACTACGAACAAATGGCCATGTATCTCTACGAGACGGTCAAGGGAGTCACCACCAGCAGCTTCCAAGTGAGTGATGATACCTACTCAGTGGGGTTGGATCGCGTGCTTTGCTACCGATTCGGCGTGGAACCATTCTTCTACTACGAAAACTTCCGCATTGACGTGAAAACGATCTGGGGCTTGCATCAGTTTGACACGACAGCCGAAGGGCAAGACGATGTGATAGTGGTGAGTGAGCCGAAGCTGATGACCATTGATGGGGTGGGCGTGAGTGAAAAGGATACGCTCAAGTTCGTCAGTGCTGGATCTAACACCAGAGACGCCGATTGCGTAGGTCTCGCATCACAAGGTCTCGTCCTTCAGCAGCTCAAAGTGACCAGCAACATCACAGTGTGGCTGCCCTTCGAGTTTGGCTCAAAAGGAGGCACCTGGGAGCTCTGCTACAAGTTTGATGACGAACCTTTTCGCTTGTATTCAGCAGTGGGAATCACAGTGAAGGAGATCACCGTGTTGCTTGACTATACGTTCCAAGAGATCGCCGACTTGGGGAGTGTTGCCACCATTGGCCACCTGAAGCAGTGGAAACCCGTGGGCTCTGGGGTTCAGGAGGGAGATTCGATCAAAATCGTGTCTCATAGTGTGACCAGCAGCGCGGAATGCGGCCAAAACGATGCCAACATCGCCACCGGAACGTCGATCATGACAGTCTCAGGTGCAGACTTGATCTTCTCAGGGGTGATCACCGCTTTTCCAGCGTCCACTAGCGACGTGTATCACCTGTGCTATCGGTTCCAGGACGAGCCATTCACGTACGTTCGTGGCTTTACGTTGACTACCTACGGCATCACTGGCCTCGATCGCAGTGTCGTTCTTGTGAGTGCGTCCACTCTCGCTCAAGTCAGCGGGTTCCGTATCTCCGACACCGACCAGATGGGCTGGACAACGAGCTCAACAAGCTGCAGCTCCATGTTTGGCCTTGCCACTGTGTCGGGGCTGCAAGCCAACCTCTTGTTTTCGACCAGATACACGCAGTTGGTCCTGTGCTACAGTTTTAACAATCAACCATTCAGCATCTTCCCTTCCATCACGCTGGAAGTGGTGAAAGCCGAAATCTGGATCCCGCAGACCGTGTCCATCATCGCAGACCAAATGATGGAGCTCCTCGTCTCGGGAACGTTCGGAATCACACAAGGCAGCGACCAAATTGCCTGGATTCCGTCGGATGTTGCCGCGTGCTCGGCGGATACCATGAGCGCTTATGGAGGCGTGATGCAAACAACAGTAGCCTCTGTTTCGAAGTCTCAAACCATCATTCCTCGGGCCGGAGAAGCCACTTTCAACGTCAAGTTCGTGGCTCCGAGCAGTGGGAGTGGGCTTACGGTCAGCGACAGCTTTTCCACGTGGAAATTGTGTTATCGCTTCGGCAGTACACTGGATTATCTCATGTTTGGGGATGTGCTTTGTTCAGTGTTGAACATCAACCAGGTTCAATTGCTGGACCTGGAGCCTTCGAGCTCCGGAGCGGTGATGAAGTTCGAGTTTGATGGGGTTGGGGTGCAAGATTTCGACGCTGCTAAGTGGGTGGACGCGTCACTGGCCACTATTGATAGTGACTGTGACACGTTGCCAGCAATCGGAGGTAGTAAAGTCCGTGATGTCGTGAACTCTCGAGCGACGTTCACGTTCGTGGAAGAGAGCGCCGCAATGGCTCTGTGCTACCGATTCCAAGGCCATGCCTTCAAGCTATTCGCGAATATCCCTATCCAGGACTCGTCCAAGTCGACGAGCAGCAGCGGCCAGCATACGACGGATGCTATTGCGACCGACTATGACGAGGAAGCGGCAGCTGCGGCCAGCGACCAGTTCACGTTGAGTCGGGAGATTGCGACCGTCTCGTTGACGCTTGACAAGGACATCAGCGAGATCCCAGCGGGCTCGGCCGCTGAAACAGCCTTCAAGGCCTCCTTCATCTCGACATTGGCCAGGTCCTTGAGCATTGACCCGTCTCGAATTCAGATCACCGATTTGGTGGCAGGTTCAGTGATCGTGAACTTTCAGCTTTTACCTTCGGAAAGTGCGGCGGATCCGCTGGTTGGCGAGATCATCGACGATCTTCAGAGTCAACTGTTGGATTCAACCAGCACTTTGCTGGACAGTCACACTATAGTGCTAAAAGATGCAGCGACGGCGTTGAGTCTCAGTTTGACGACTCCGTCGGAATCCGCCGCCTCTTCCATGGCCATCCAGGCTATTGGGTATCAACAGAGCGGCCTCTTTTCGTTCGTGAGGAGTATCTACAGCGTCACCGAACGGTCCTCCAGCCTGGTAATTCCGGTTATTCGACTCCAAGGAACGTCCACCGTCGTCTCCTTGATCGTGCAGGTCCAGTCGAAGGGAACAACAGCGACATACAACGAGGATTACTCGTTTTCGTCGTCAGCCACAGTCGACAACACGTTGCAGTTGTTGTACCTCCGGTTCGATATCGGGGAAACGTTGCAGACCATTGAGCTCGAAATACTGGACGACTCGGTTAAAGAAGCTCACTTCGAGTCAATCCACTTGGTTTTGCAAGCTCCGCAGACGCCAGGAGCAGCTCTCGGCACGATGAAACAGACCTCAATCCGCATCTACGACTACGACAACGGGGTCGAGTTGGTGCGGTCTAGCTTTGCTCCAAACGACCAGCCAGACCCTCTTCAGGGCTGGCAGGTCGTGGCCAACAGTGCGAGTCTCCTTCGAATCGATACTAGTGGGGTTTTCGCCGTGGATGATGTGTTCGGGGAGGCCGAATACGACCAGAAATGCGACCTGGCGGCACCCACGGGAGAGTGCAGTTATGCCTGCGAACTTGGCGGTGGACTCGCACTTGCTGATAGCTTGGGATCAACTCGCAACGTGCTGCTTCTCGATGGAGATGATTACGCTGCAACCATGAACGCCATCAACTCCTTCCCAACGGATGTACGTGGTCCTGCCTCATCGCTTTCTCTAGCTGATGTGCTCATTCTCATGTACTTGACGTACTGCCTCTGTTTGATAGGCCTTCACTGTGTCGCTTTGGGTGAAGACAACGCAAGCAGATGCCGCCGCCTGCTTGTATTCCTACGCCGTATCCTCCGCGACAGCTCCAGCCGTACCGTTCGCACTCTGCAATCCAGCGAATCTGCAGCTGTACATCAATTCCGAGAGCGACGTGAGCGGTCTCTCCACGTTCGTGAACGTCAGCGACGGGCTGTGGCATTTTCTGGCGCTTACGTGGAACTCCGAGGACGGTCGAGCACGGCTCTTCGACAACGGAATGCTGGCGTTCGACGGGGGACCATACCGAGGCGGCCAGTCGCTTGAGGGCAATGGCGTCTTCGTGGTCGGCCACTTGGTGCTCTCAAGCGCGGCGCAAGCGGTGTGTACTGCTGGTGCGGATGCTCTCGCACTAGGCGGTTCGTCCTCCAGCAACGCACTGCTACCAGCCACGGCAGAAGACTTGAGCTGCGACGTGGTGGCCAACAGCGGCTTCAAGGGGCAGATTCAACACGTGCATGTCTGGGCACGAGTGTTGGCTCGCTCGGAGTTGCTGGGGGAATTGGCGTGGCCTTTGCGGGTTGTTAGCAACGGACTGATCCTGGGCTGGAACTTCGACTCCTCCTTCTTACTGCTGCAAGGCCGCGTCGTGAAGGACCTGTCGATGCAAGGCCAGGAGCAGCAGAACCTCGGTGTGCTGCACTGCAGCAGCCAAGGCGACACACTGTCAGCCTCAGCATCAACGGCGAACAGCTCCAACTCCATCACTAGCAGCTGCTTGTTGCCTGATGCGCTGCCTCGACTCGACGCCACGTTCCCTTGTGGACCGGTGTACACGAATATCTGGCACTTCTCAGCCCCCATAACGTTCACTGCTCAGTTGGGAGCTGCCTATGGCGGTCATCTGCAGTTCCGTCTGCTCGCGCCGAGCTTCAACGGCTCTCCGCGTCCTCGACGCGGCCAAGTTTCCATCTTCAGCACTGACACGACTGGCGAAGTGACCCACATCTCCGTAGGACTCGGCTCCTTCGACTTGCCCTCGGCGTCACGCTGGACGTATTACTCTGTTGTGCTACGCGAGGACTTCGGGTGGATCACCGAGCCTGCAGGCAAGTCGCTCACTGGCGCGGAGTTCAAGACGGTGCTGGCCAGAGCCTCGGCACTCTGGATCCGTGGGGACATTTGGGGCTACGACGCCAGCGGCCAGGGCCAGGAGGTGGTCTACCTCAACGACGTCGCGTTATACACGCGCTGATAGATGGCAATTGTCTATAGAAGCAATGCTCTTATTATTGGGGATCCAGACGTTCGACACACTGCACACGAGGCGGAGACAGGCATCCAAATCACAAAACTACGTTCACTCACATGCACAAAAGTTCCTCGCTAGACTGACTCTTTGTTGCAGTCCATACTTAGTTACGACGACGGCGACGGATCTTGCACGCAGACGTGTCGGCCGCAGGGGCCTCCGTGGTGGTTGTGTCATCGTCGTCCCCATCGATGGCGGCCGAGGCCTCGTCATCCGTGCTCTCATCGGTGGTGGAGGTCGAGGGGGCAGTGGTGGTGGTCGTAGTGGTCGAACCCTTGGTCGCAGTCGCCGACGTCGTGGCGGGCGCATCCGTGGTCGCATCCGCGTCAGCGTCAGTTGAAGACTCAGTCGTGGGGGCCGCCGTCGTGGCAGTTGGAGCAGCCGTCGTGGCCGTCGGGGTCGCCGTCGTGGCAGTCGGAGCAGCCGTCGTGGCAGTCGGAGCAGCCGTCGTGGCAGTCGGAGCAGCCGTCGTGGCAGTCGGAGCAGCCGTCGTGGCAGTCGGAGCAGCCGTCGTGGTCGTCGGGGTCGCCGTCGTGGCCGTCGGAGTAGCCGTGGTGG
>MBAC02003871.1:0-17594 GCA_001712635.2 Nothophytophthora sp. Chile5 | reverse complement strand
AGAAGAAGGCCATGGAGAACATCAACTCCCGCCTGCAGCTGGTCATGCGCTCCGGTAAGGTGGCGCTCGGCTACAAGCAGACGCTGAAGAACCTGCGCAGCGGCAAGGGTACGTCTCCATCTCGCAGGTTTTAGTGGATCGTTAGTGGAAGATCACTAACGGGTTTGTCTTTACGATTGGGTTAAACAGCCAAGCTGGTGATCCTGTCGTCGAACACGCCGCCGCTCCGCAAGTCGGAGGTCGAGTACTACTCGATGCTGGCCAAGACGGGCGTGCACCACTTCACGGGCACCAACAACGACCTTGGTACCGCTTGCGGCAAGTACTTCCGCGTGTCGTGCATGTGCATCCTGGACGCCGGTGACTCGGACATCCTGCGCTCCATGCCTTCGGAATAAGCGACGCGTGCTGTCGTATCCTTGCGTGGCATTGTAGTGCCGTGACTCTAGTCATCGCCCCACAATAACACGGAAACACGACTCTCTTGAGGCTCCAACCCTTGCTTTGTTCCGCTTCTTCGTGCTGGAGAGTATTGACATCGTGCTAACACTAAAGCAGATTTTATGGCGACGAAGTGAACTATTGCATCGTGATACATAGGCAAAGGAAAGCATGAGCGCTTGGCGGTTTATTCAGGTCGGAACTTGTTCGCCTTCTTCATCTTATCCACGAGCTGACGGTCTTCTTCGAAGCGCTCACGCAGCGTCTTGAGCTCTACACAGCCAACAGCAAGATGCATCAGCGTCATAACCAACAAGCCATACAACCCCAGGGCAAGACACGTACGATCGCGCTTCTTCTCGCGGGTCTGGAAGCGGTAGAAGTTGCCCAGCTCCTTGCTCTTCTGCTTCTTCGCGGGGCGAGCCGCCAGGTCCTCAGGCGGCACGGCACTGCGCTTCTTGGTGTTCACCACGGTCTGGAAACCGTCGTCATCCACGCGGCTCTTGAGCTCCTCGCGTTGCCGCAGATCCTCCTCTTCGTCGGCGTCGAACGTGGCCATGAAGCGGTCCGCCATCTCCTTCACAGCCGTGGGCCCCGGCTTGTTGCGTCGGTACTTGGCCACATACGCTCGCAGGCCGCTGGGTTCGCCAGGCGCCGGCGTCTCTAGCGTCCGAATCGTCAGCATTTTCTCCAGCGATTCCGCCGATTTAAACACCACGTGCGCCGTTCTAGCCATCAGCGGGTCCCCAGCTGCGTCATTCGCCTCCTTCTCGCCGCCCTCAGCCGACACGACGTGCTGGACGGCGCCCACAGGCTCCAGACACTGGCGCAACCACTCGTCGGTGGTCGACCGCGGCAAGTTCACGAGATACGCCGTACGCCCTGGAGCCAGTACGGACTCGGCGCCGGCCTGCTCGCTGGCCTTGGCAAGGTGCTCCTTCGCGTAGATGAAGCGCCGGAACGCGCTGTGCGGCAGAGGCAGCGCGATCGCGTGGTAGCCGCCGACAACTTGCGCCATCTCGGCTTGGAATTTCTTGTGTCAACAACCAGCGTAAATGCGAGGAGCTCCAAGTGACTGGCGGCGCAACATACGCGGTATGATTGGTGGAAAAGAGGCAGTGAACCATTTGATTGGTTGAAACTTCGAAACACTGAACGAAATGGTACACTGTACCCAGTTAATTAGTGTAGCCATCTTGACTGGTCCAAAAACAGCTTCACGAAACGTCACATTGAACTGCCACTGCTGCTCGTTCTCGTAGAATGCGCTGGGCTGGCAAAGCGAAGGAAAGCGCCGGAGCACGGCGGACGAATGCATGAAGCAATGCTGCATTGCAACCTTCCGATAGTGGAGGGTAGTCACACGGATGCGGCGACTTCGACGCCCGATTTCACCCCCTCCCCCGGGTTCCTGACGGCCAAGGCGCTCCAATCCGTGCTGGGCCTCGCTCCACTTACTACGAGGCAGCAGGAGGTCTCAGACGAACACGACCAAGAAGTGGAAGCAGTTGATAGTCCGTATTGTCCGTTGCCGCGTTCGATCCGGAAGAAACTTCCCAGGTACAACAGCAATGGCCCAGGTAGGAGCTCCCTCGGTTCTCGGGTCAAATACGCCTCCGCAATAAAGCGGGAGCGTTGCAAGAAGCTGGAGCCGATGCCAACGACCTCTCGCCAGGGAATTCGGTCGAAGCAGGGACTTCTGCCAGTTGACAACCAGAATCTCAGCTCCATTGCTCGTGGAGTTGCTGGTCCAGATAGCAACAACCCGAGCGAACGCCACGCTCAGCTTCTTCGCTTGGGTTTGAGCCAGACCAGCGTCCAGCAACACGCCGCCACCGACCGCTTGCAGAGCGAGATCCAGTGGATTCACGGCCATTTCCCGGTTCTAAAACTCGCCACCTCGAAATGCTCACGGCGTCTCCGCCAGCAGCTCTTCCGGAACGCCATAATGCACGTCTTCGTGACCGCTACGCTTCGAAAAGCATACAGACTCTGGCTCAGGAAGGTGCTTGACGCTCGGTGCACAGAGCGACTACGGTTGAGTGCGTCACGCAAACTGCTGGCGATGTCCGAGAGGGTGTCTCTCAATCGTCTAGCTGGCAAATTCAAGCGATGGCAAGACTGGGTACTAGAGTGTCAAACGCAGGAGGCTCTGGCTGCAGTCATCACACTCCAGCGGTTCGTTCGCTACTCACGCGCTCGACAGGAAGGCCGAGCCATTGCCAAGAAGAAGATGGCATTGATGACCGTGTCGAGGGTCATGGCGTCGCATGTCGTGAAGATCCAACGAGCATATCGCCGCTACCGTCAAGCTGCCATCCAACGCCATCGTGAAGTGGCAGCACGAAGGATCCAGCAACGTCAACGTCGTCGTCAGGCTTACAACAGCTCCATCAAGCGGCAAAACGCAGCTAAACGGATCCAGAAGCGCTATCGCACGCACATTCAGCGTCGGCATCGCCAGCAAGCGGCGGCAATCGCCTTGCTCATCGAGCGAAGCCGTGACCGTCTAGCGCGTCGTATCCAGTCGGCTTGGGTCTCCTTCGCAATCTGGAGAAGCAACATCTTGCCAATCGAAGTGGTGCGTTCTCTGGTGGACCAGGTGGAGTTTCTCGCCGCTGTCCGGTCGGTTCAGCGGCATCTACGTGGGTTTCAGTGCCGTTTACGTCTCAAGAAGGAACAAATCGGGGCTGTGTGCCTCCAGCGTTGCTGGCGGACGGTTCAGCTTCGCAGAATGGCCCGTCAAGAGCGACAACTACTGCATTTGCATCGGAATCTGGCAGCTTGTTGCTTGCAACGCACGTTCAAACGCCTTCGCAATCGACGCCAAACCCAAGCGATTCTCCAGCAATCCGCGTGTCCGCTGTATCTACGAGCTCGGCATTGCAGTCACAGCTTCCGTGAACGATTCCAAGTGCCTATTTCTAAGAGCGCCGTCGCAACGATCCAGACGACATGGAGAAGGCATGTGACATACGAAAAGGAGAAGAAGCGGTTGACTGCTGCTCTCATACTCCTGCAGTTCCTGAGGAAGACAGCAATCCATCGTAAATGGCGGGCTGTCGTGCTATTAGAGCAGCAGCGGCATACTGCTGCAGCCCGGACTCTTCAACGATGGATCCGATCTGTATACACTGGTCATACGCCCGCCACGCTCTCAAACACGACAACACTTGATCTGATGGCTCGGATCCCTGTCCTATTAACGGCGGCCGGACGCATCCAGCACTGGTATCGACGTCGACGTTACGACTCGTGGAGCTTCGTACTCCAACGAATACTAGCCGAAGAGCTGCCATTGTGCACTCAAGCTGCCAATCGGCTGCTCCGCTGTTGGAGAGCCCACTCCACACGGAAGCGAGAGCAGAACCGACGCAGGAGCGAAGTCGCGGAGCTGGTGGAGCAGCAACTTCGTGCTCAAGTCGTGGCCAGCGCGGCGCTTCGCATCCAACGGCTGTTCCGTCGCGTCCTTAATCGCCGTGACGGGAAGCTGCTGCTGCAGAAGTACAAGATCCTACTGCGCCAGGACATGAAGAGGCGCCAACAACGCGCCATCGTGCACTCGTTCTTGCAGGAAAAGGGCCAGCAACGCCGGACGAAAGCGGCAGGAAGATGCGAGGACTCGGCAAAGACCCAAGGCTCTGCAACGGATTGCCAGTCTCCAGCGTCGACTGCATCACCTCAGGAAGAGGATGCCGCCGAGCCAGAAGCGGCAGAAGCGCCGGTGGAATGTTGGAGCGAGGAGTACCAGCGAGCGTATCTCTTCGACCCGCGGACAGGCGAGTCCACGTGGACTTGATACTGATAAGCAACATCGTTCATGTAATAACGGCTTCGCTTATTACTATAGCGGTTCAGTTTGGGTGGTCCACTCACGGTTCGTCCACTCGATATGCTTTTGAAGCGGACCCCTACTCCACGTCCACTCGTTTTGTCCGCTCGCTTTGGTTTGAACCCCTAACCGTTTTCCGTCCACTGATTTTGCGCAAAGACCCCGCCCGCCACCCACCTGTGATGAGGCGAAAGAACCAGAAGAACGGCCGCAATCTCGCTGGCAATCTGTCGACGCCGCCGCCTCATCCCTTTCTGTCGCTGCTTGGGACACCGGCGACGCGGCATTCCAGGCAAATGAGCGGCCGCGACGGCCGCTCAGGATTGGCTGGACGACGCCGCCCAGCTGCTTGGACGCAACGCCGAACTTCAAAGTGCCGAAGATGCGTCGCGGCTTTGTGCAGTTTGTCTGCTTGGAGAAACAGAGCGGACCGCGATTTTGGCTGGTGGCCAGGACATGGCTGCGCAACTACGCGATCTGATTGGTTCATTGGCCAGAATACTGCTCGCTGATTGGATCATGCTGAATAAAGAACGGGGGATCTTCGCGTCGCGGGTGTCATCGATTTTGGTTGAACTTCCCGTTTTGCAAGTTGCGTCGAGTCGCGGGTAGGTGTTTACCCGTCCCAGAAACTGGAAACTCGGCGGCGAAAGTGGTGCTTGGGGCCACCGCAAGAGTTCAGAAGCTTCTGGTGGACTGGAAACGCAGCGCTTGGGGTCCATGAATACAAAACCCAAGTGGAATCCCAAACGCCGGCATCCAGGGAGCAACATGCGTCTCACGAGAATACAGCAATCATCACTGCTTGGTCACCAAGTTGGCGGGATGCAAAACGAGATGGATGAACACTGGGCGGACAGCGCGAGGCCATGCAAGCGTTCGAAGCGCAAACCGTTTTGCATGTTGCGGTCCATTTGCACGCTGTGCGAGCAGCAACATCCTCGCCAAGCCAGGATCACCATCAAATTTCCAATGTCAACTAACGTTCCCCATACAGAGCAATGCAAAACACCTCCTAGCAAATCACTAAAACAAGGCATATTGCGGTGTGAAACTGCGTTTGAATAATAAATACGCCAAACTGCTTCCTCCCTACGAATGCATCGCACTCCATCCAAAACGACGGATAAATATCATAAATCTAGTGCGGACACCTCACTTACTTCTTCATCTTGCCGCCGTGCGACCAGCAGTAGCCGCCCGACTTCGGGCCCTTGTTGCAGCCATCCAGCTTGCACAGACGCTTGCCCCCGTGGCTCCAGCACACGCCGTTCTTGCGAGACGCGTTCAGGCACCCGTCCACCGTGCAGCGCTTGCCTCCGCCGTGACTGATGCACAGACCGAGGCTCACCGCGTGCTTCTGGCAGCCGGCTTCCGAGCACCGCAGGCCTCCGCCGTGGGCAATGCAATACCCGCCGGCCTTGGCGCGCTTCAGGCACTCCGCCATGCCGCACAACTTCGCGTTGCTTGTGCGCTTGGCCTTCTCGGACCGCTCGCTGGCCAACGAACTGTGAATAGCCGGCAGGATCTTGCGAATCTTGTCTCGAGACTGCAACTGCACGGCGCACTCCACCTCCTTCCGCTTGTGCAGACTCGACAGCTGACTCAAGGCAGCGCCAGCCAACAGACTGCCCAGCGCAGTCTCCGATCGACACGGCGACGTCGGCGGCACTCCTTGCAACTGCTTGTACAGATCCATGCACTGCTTCTGCACAGGGCTCAAGCTCTCACTGTGCGTGGAGCTGCGCGGACTTTCGTCGCGGTGGATCATGTCGCCGATCGACGGCAGACGCGCGAGCTTCATCTCCTTCACGGGCGACGTCTGCGCACTGAGCACGTCGCTCATGCCCACCAGACGCGGCGACCACTCGGAAACGGGGGCGGCGCTGGCGCCAGTCATGGCGAACAGACTGGGCAGGCGCACCATCGAGCTCTTGGCCTCGGCGGACGCGAGCAGCGGCGACGGAGGCGGCTTCCACATGTCCGGGCCGACCTGCACGTCCAACGGAGCGAGGATAGTCTCCATGTTGCTCGAATGTGATGCGGTGATGTGTGATGTTGTTGTTGCGGTTGCTTTCAATTGTGAAGGCAGCGGTCGCTGGGATTTACGCGAAACCCTGGATGCACGACAGCTTCTTCGCCACGAACGCAAATTTTGAAGTGACAAAAGCACCAGCACAAAAAGCGCGCCCGCTATTTTTGCCCACCAGAGATGAGACCCGTCCGCTCGTCCGTCCCCCGACCGTCCCCACCCGCGAACCCAGTGCACCAGGTGTGTTCGCCGGTCGGTGCCGAAAACAGGACGCACGTGCAAGAGAAAAGCCCCACGTGCTGACCCACCAAGCGTACCCCTATTCCCCCTCCTCCTATCTCTCCTTCTTTTCGACCTTGCGTTCCTTCAGCCCAAGCACCGACCGAGTCAACACTTCAAATTCGTGGACGGAGAAGTGGCTGCTTGCGTAACTGCGTTTTGCAGAGAGGATTTGGCAAAGAGGCGGCTAATTGCGGGGTTTTGTTTACAGGACGGATTTGGGCGGTCTTGATGTCGTCCACCGTCTCTTTTTCACGAGATTTGCGTTTGCCTTCTTTTCTGCATGGTGTTCCACGCCAAGCGCTGTAACGAAAGTTCGCACAAAGGGTGCAGTTTTCCCAGTGATAGCAAAAACAACTCAATGTTGAAGATCCTCCTAAATGTTATGCACACATAGCTGCTCTTTTATTTTTGGAAGCGTATGTGACGGCGAGTGCATTTCTCTAATTTTAGAAGCGAGCAGCTCTTGAACGTCCGCCCCGCCCAAATGGAGCCAAAGGGCCCACTCGCTCTCCGTGCTCTTGGCTATGAAGTTGAAGTTCGGGATCCCAACCCCAGCTGAAGCTGAAAGTGCCTGCCAGAGGAGAGGTGTCACCTTGACGAATTCGTGAGGTCGCGGGGGAGAACATGCCGGATTGAAGCTCGAGCGTTGCTGCCACGTTCGGAAAACAGCGAATTCTGGCGTTGTTTTCTGCTGCCGTGTGTTGGTTGACGCATACTCCGACGAGGTCAAAGTCAGCGGCAACTCGTCGCTCGGAAAAAAGAAGAGGGTGCATGGATTCTCTGGGAAGCAGCGGACGTGGTCCTGCTCACGTCGTCTTTGCTACTTTGAACTTCAATTAGCAAATTAGCACTTGCTGGCTTCTTCTCCTCTTCCCGGAAACGTGTAAAAGGCACGGCGGATCCCCGGTAAATCACACAGGCTGTAAAACGGTGCTCGTCGCGTCGACATCGAGCCGTCCTGACGCGCAATACGTGCTGTAAAGATAAGCACAGCGAAAGTTACGGGTACGCGTGTTGTATTGCTGACCGCTGAGCGAAAATGGCCTTGATAAGCAATATGGCCGGCAGGCCAAGGGATGGCGTGACTACCGCTTCGACGCATAAACTTTTGCCACCGCAACGCATAAACTTGGAAGGCATCGCACGGAATTCATTGCATTCGGTGTGCATGCGTCGATGCTGGTTGCGCTGTACAAAGGGCCTAATCAGAACGACGACGCGCATTTACATGTCAGGCGAGACATCATGGCGCCTGCATAGAAAACGTGGTGATGCTCAAGAGCTGCATTGGTGCGTGGGAGCGCGGCGACAGCGTGCGATTTGTCGATGCGCCATCGTAGACTCAGGGTCGCTCTTTTGAGAAGAGAACCCGCGCAAGTCAGCGCACTGACTATTCTGACCTTCTTTTGCTCATGTTGCACCAATTCCCCAACTTCAATGCTGTCACAAAAAATCACGCATCAAAATCATCGTTTTACGTTAATTATTGCTCGGCGGGACTGTTTAACAGAACGAATTAGCACTGTCCCGCCTTCTTTTGATAGAAAGAGAGAGCCATTCCGTTCTGTAGATTTTAATCTCAAACTAAACATTCTGCGCATGTCCCAATCAATTCTGCGGAAACGACGGCATGGAATTGCGCCGTAATGTTCAGCAGAGGACGCCCTTTCGATTCAAAAACGTGGGTAAATTTGTTTGGAGAGAGTGGAGATTTCTAAACTTTTGCTTCTTCTGCCGAGTGCAGAGTCTTATAAATCACCTGTCATGGGCTAAAACCCTGGGGAGTCCATGTACTATTTCGTTGGCGCGTAAATGCTGCCATGTGATTGCTCCAGAGCTGCGTGGCTGGCTGCTTCGGCGACTGCAGTGCATCCCAATGACGACGGCGACAGAGCAGTCGGCGTCCGCGCTTCAGCTGTTTCCCAGCTGTCCTTCGCGGTGTCTGAGCCGCGAGAGTTCAACATGCATTTCGTTCGGCGTTCTCAACCCAAAAGCGCGACGGCCATCACTTCGAGGCGCTGGAGGCTCCAACGCAGACAGGGACATCACAGATCGCCTCGGATCGACCGCTCTCATCCAACCCACCCACTGTTCCTTTGCCGCTTCAATGTCAACGGCCTGGCCAGGTTGAAGGTGCCTGTGTACACCTTTGCACCGAATACCGGTGATTCGCAGCTTGTGCTTGGCGACAGCTCTCTCCTCCGCGATCAGATGCCAGCAACAAACAGACAGCCACGTGCCAAGCGGACAGGGTCCCACGGCGCTGCCGCGAAATCATCACGTGACACCACGCCCGAGCTACCCACACTGACAGCTGACGTGCAATGTAAAACACTTTGTTTCCCTTCTGCTTGTGCGCAAATTACCCGGAATACGAGTGGGTGGGAGCGCTCATGCATGAGCGCTCGAGGGCTCACGTAAACGATAACCCATTACCCTCTGCGTCGGCAAGCGAAGCGCATGGTGCCTGGACCTTGCGCTCGCTGCAATGACGCTGCTTCGCTCCCCTCACTTCAAGTGGCAAGACTTCGGGCGTCTGGAACTTCCGACGGAAGCGAGTGAGCAGCTCCGATACCGAGAGGGAGTCAGATAGCTGAGCTGACGTGGTCAGGTCACCGCCCAATCCAAATTGGAGCCTTCTTGTGGTGACCCTCGCCCGCAGGTTGCAGAAGCGCATTACTGTTGTACCTGCACCTGTTGGTTCGGCAGGCGCTCTTCTGGGCTCTTGAACTTCAGTGCTCGCTCGCACCGTTCCATGATCAGCGAGCCGCCTCCGTGACGCCTCGTCATAACGTCGTGTTTGCGCGACAAACCGACGGGAACAGGGAAGGGAAGGCTTCGGCCAACAGTTGGCTCGGTGCTGGAAGAGTTGGCATTTTGACGCCAGTTGCACGCCGACCAAGCAACGCTTCAAGAATCGTAATTAGCGCGACACAATCGCAATAATCGCACTTAGCCGGACACAATAAGCAAACCTATCTGAGAACGTTTTTCGAACTTATTGACCAAGCTCGGCCGGGTCAAGAAATTCCCACACGGGTTTCCGGGTTTGCCACTCAATATGTGGCCGTATCTTCCCGTAATTTACCTGGATCCTGGAAAGGTGCACGCCGTCAAACCGGAAAAGAATCCCGGAAGAGCAGCATGCGGCGCCGCAAAGAAGGCCGCAGCGCCGCCCCCGCTGTCTCTGCCAGTAAGCCAGGCACTCAAATGAGTAGCAAGAGCGCGGATGACGCGCCGTCTTCGCTGTCTTGGGGCGACGTGGCGGTCCTGTTGGCGCTGGCGTCAGGAACGTTGGCGGGATACACAGCGACGCTGTATCCGTCCATTGCAGGCGGCGACAGCGGCGAATTGGTGGCCGAGTCCTGTCACCTGGGCGTCTCGCATCCGCCCGGCTACCCGTTGTTTACCATGGCGGTGCATCTGGTCACGACGTCTCTCCCCTTCGGCGGCACCCCGGCGTGGCGAGCCAACTTCTTCTCGGCAGGTGGGAGCCACAAAAGTCTTCGTCCATTGCGTCACAACTTGCACGCAATACATTGTTAACGGAGTGGTGTTGTGGCTATGCAGTGTGTGATACGGTGGCTGTAGTGTTGATCTACTTGAGCCTCTTGCAATGGACGGCATCGAGCGGATGGCACGGCCGACGAGCTGCGGCAGTGACTGCAGCTGTGCGTCTCACTCTGTCGCTCGTCACAATATGTGGCTTTCCGTCCCAATTGATCACACACTTGACATCTCACAATGGTATTATGCTTGATATGTGGCCACAATGACAGGCATTGTTCGGCTTTTCGCCGCTCATATGGACGTACGCAGTGGGGGCCGAGGTGTTCGCCCTCAACAACGCCTTCACTGCCCTACTGATCTATCAGCTCTTGCGGTACACTCGTCACCACAGCTTCAAGTGGGCTCTATTCGGGGCCTTCACCTGCGGCCTTGCCATGTGCAACCAACACACGATCGTGCTGTTCGAACTGCCGATCATCGTCTGGGTTTTATGGACCAGAAGACGCACTTTATGGTGGCAAGAGCTCGCTCAAGTCGCCGGCGCCTTCCTTTTGGGCTTGACTCCATACGTTTACATGCCGATCGCGGGGCTCTGGAACCCGCAAGCAGGCTCCTGGGGAGACGTCACGACTCTGACTGGCCTACTTCATCACATTCGACGCGCAGACTACGGCACCTTCCGCTTGTATGCGAGCCACGACGCCAACGAAGATCTGTGGACTCGACTGTATCTGTACGGAGTTGACCTGTCGACTCGAGAGATCCCTCTCCAACTCGCGTTCCCGGTGGTGGCTCTGGGTATCTGGCAATCTTTCCGACTGAATCGCCAGCTTGGAGGGTTCCTTCTTGGGATGTATGGCTTCTACATGGTCGTTTTCCATGCTCTGGCCAACCTCCCGATCAGTGAAGGACTGATATACGGCGTCCAGATGCGGTTCTGGCAGCAACCCAACGTGGTCGTGTTCCTGTGGCTGGGCCTGGGCCTCAATTACGCCGTCGCTTTGATACAACGCTGTATCAACATCGAGTGGGTCGCATTGAAAACGGTGCTATCTGGGCTCTGCCAAGGCTGCTGTCTGCTACTGATTGGCGTTCAGATCTGGCGATGGCATGGACTTTGCAACCAAAGCCAAGCGTTTTATATCCGCAACTACGCCCAAGCACTACTGGACCCACTCCCTCGCAATGCCGTTTTATTCGTGAACTTCGACTTGCAATGGACGTCGCTGAGGTACTTGCAACGCTGCGAGTTAAGACGGCCGGATGTGACGGTGCTGAACCTCTCCATGATGACCTATCACTGGTTTGCGGCCAAGCACGAGCACTATCCGCATCTGCAGTTCCCAGGCACTCGACTGGTTCCATTCGGCTCGGCGGTAAGTGGCCATATTTGCTCGATCCCCGCGTTTTACTAGCAAACTCTGACGTTTAAACGTTTTAATCGTGGTGTATGACCAAAGAGCGACGGGTTTAGCATGGCAAGCCTCTTAGACGCGAACCTCGGACTGACGACACGACAAAAGCGGCCACGACGGTTCTTTCTGGGCGGCAGATTGAGCTACAACGACCAGGACTTCAATGCCAAGTACACGCTGGTGCCTTACGGGCTATTGGACGAGTTCCAGAGTCATGAAGGCTCTGCTCCATCCTTGAAGAACTGGTATTCCTCGCAGCAGAAAGTCAAGAC
Organism: Nothophytophthora sp. Chile5; assembly: GCA_001712635.2. NCBI lineage: Eukaryota > Oomycota > Peronosporomycetes > Peronosporales > Peronosporaceae > Nothophytophthora > Nothophytophthora sp. Chile5. The sequence goes on along the minus strand of MBAC02003871.1, from coordinate 5,810 downwards.
AATGGTGCGTGAGCGACTGCCGCTACTGCCACCAGCCGAGATGTACAACGAGGAGACCTGGGAATGGACCATCGCTCGCGATCACGCCATGAAAGCGCTCAGTTGGGCCACGTACTTACTGGAGAAGACGATCGCCGAGGACCCACACAATCTGCTGCTATTGAGTGAGGCGACTCACCCCATGGAAGCGTCCTATCAATTCGAACCGCCGCAGTTCTGGAACGCAGCTTCCAACCTGAAGAACTTGGGTCTGGCTTATGCTCAGATCGTCAAGTCCAGCCAGGAGTTCGACGGTGTCAATGACCCGTTTTTGAATCAGGAAGTGGGTCAGAACGTCCAAGATTCGGCAAGGTACGAGCGGTTTGCGTTGGCGTCGGAATGAAGTTGGGTGGTCTGACCTGGGTTGTGTGGATGTAGATTCAAAGACCGAGCGTCTGCACGGATGCTGGAGGTCTGGGACGCCTGGCTACAGGTTCCTGAGGCGAAACAAGACCCTGGGTACAAGGCGATCGAAGGAGTGGTCCGGCAATTCGTACCCAAGCGAGATGACCAGCAACTTGAGCAGCCAAAGAGCGGGAAATCCACTCGACAACGCCAAAAACGAACGAAGAGGCGCAAGGTGAAAACTCAGACAACGTCCGAGAGACTCCCGCAGTAAACTGCTGCTAGATTGGCTGAGTTCCCTCCCCTCTTACTGGTATAACTTGATCAATTCATCCGAGACGGCGGACGGAGTCAAGACGCCCAGGTCCGTGAACATGAGCGAGATGTAGCCGGGCGGCGTGTAGTCAAAGAACGGACTCGTGAACGACACGTTCTTCAGCGTTTGGTCGAGTTTCTCGTCCGCAGTGATCGCCGCCATCTGCTTCTGAGGCACGTCGCGTTGAGTCAACGGATACAGCCGAGCGAACTTGTAGCTCTCGGCCGCCACGTAGAACTGCTTGTTCAGCGCCTGAGCGATCACCGCCGCCGAGTACGTGCCGATCTACGAGCAATAGGCGGCGTGGTCAGCAACGAGAGGGAGTGGGCACTAAACCGATCACCAACGTACCGAGTTGACGATGCCGCCGTTTTCGACGACACCTTCGGCCCCCACGATCACGATGTCCATCTGCTCCATGTAGTACCCCACAGCAGAGTCCAGGATGACGGTCGTCGGGATCCCGACCTCCGCCAGTTGCTTCGCGGTCTCCACTCTACAATCGCCAAAGGCAGAAGACACAAAAGTGGTCACGGCATGTTCCACCCAAGGCGTGGAGTTGGGCGATCTGCCTGCGTACCCTGAGGCGTTGCTACGGCCTTCCGTGACGAAAACGGAGAAGAATTTGGTCTTGGCGGCTTCACGGAGCAGCGAGATGACCACTCGCGACTTGCCGTGTGTCATTACTTTCTACAGGTTGTGTCATTGCCATACGCATTCAGTCACAACGCTTCGTTGGCCCCACTTCTCGCCACTTGGGGCCACGTTACCACATGCATACAGAGCCTAGGAGATGCCTGCGTACCATGCCGTCGCGGATGAAGTTGTGGCCCACTTCGGAGATGCGCTTGCGGCTAGACAGAGACGTCTCGGCGAAGAGCTCGCCGCGGTCGATGAGCTGCGACTTGCACAGGTCGAAGTCGTCGAACTCCAGGAAGCAGCGCGTCACATAGCGCAGGAACAGCTGGCAGCCCGCCGTGGTGGCGATGGAGTTGTGGAAGCGCGTGGCCGCCGCCTCGTCGTCCGCCGCCTGCGAGCCGCGCAGCTGCTGCGCCGCCTCCTGCAGCTCGCCCTCCATCTGCATCATGGTGCTGGCCTCGCTGCGGTAGATGACGCCCGTCAGCGCCTTGATGACGGCCACGGCCACCGCCACGTCCGGGTCCTCCAGGTACCGCAGGAAGTCGCCCACCACCGGCGCCGTGGCGCTGCTCTTGCTGCTCGTCAGCGTCATGATCCGCCTGCTTCGTTCGCTTTTTGACTCGGGTGGAAGCCACTCGAGTTGGGGGAGGTACTGTGATGACTTTGAATAGTAGACGGCGGATAGATTCACGCTGGTTGCGAAGAGCTACAAATGCGCATAATAGAAGATCGTGAGAAGTACCGTGATATGTCAGTTAATTAAAACGTTCGGATGGGAACCGAGCTCGCTGCTGCCACGGCCAACTTGATGGTGGCATGGGAGGAGAACGATGCCGGACATGTGCGTCGCGGCTCAACGCTCCTTCGGATTGCTTGATTGTTTCAAAAAGATGTGGAGGAGCACGAAATGCTGTCGACCGTTGATGGCCCGATGGTCGGAATGACGCAGTGAGCTCAAGCCAGTCGAGGGACAATGCTGCTCCTTCACCTTCGATGTGCTGTGCTATTGGGGGTCCTCTTGTTGAGCGCCGGGGAGATCTGGACCCTCTTCGATAGTCGAAAGCTGAAGTTAGCACCGCCGGTAAGTTTAGAATTCCATTCCAGGTTGGATACTTCAAAGACCTTCAGCTTCAACAGTAATACCCGTCGATGGCGCTAGCACAAGATGTTTGTGCTAATACCTCAATGTCTAGTGCCCCTAGTGTTCCTCTGCGTCTGCCGCCTCCTTGGACGTCAACCTCGCCGTTTTGCTCCACGCACTCTTTCCCATTTTCCAAGCCACCTTGTGCAGCCCACGTCGCTTCCCAGTCCGCTCTCCCATCGCCGACCACTCGTGTCCAAGATGAAGACCCTGCTATCCCTCGCCACACTCATCGTCGCTGCCATCGTGACTGCTTCGGTCGCTACTGCGACGGCTCAAGAAGTGATCAAAGCGACACTCTTCCGTGGCCCCTCACGTCGTCTTGCGGAAGGCACGCTTTGCCTCGACGGACAGTCGGATTGCTACGATCTGAGAGATTTCGGAACTGATGTCAGTCACCTGGAGCAAAGCAACAGCAGGCTGTCGGACAACAGCACCCTCGTGCCAGTGAACGCAACCGTGGGGGATCAAGAGGTGGTCTGCTGGGGGCCGTGCTGCGGCTACTGTCGTGGCTGGATGGGGCGGCGTCTGCAGGACGTCGTTGAGGAACACCGTCGTCTTGAAAAGTTGGGAGCAAGTGCAAGCCAGGCGCTTGGGTGCGTCAAGCAACCGTGGGGTCTGGAGTGTGAGGAGCCGAGTCAGCGTAGGCTGGTTCCTCTGGGGGAACTATAAGGCAGGCTCCACGCCTTGCTGAAGTGCAGAACGCAGACCGAGATGATTTGAATGCGGAGTGCAATCCTGTTTGTGGATGGAAATCCGCCTGTATCTTGGGTGAAGCTGATTGACAAGGAGAGTTGGATGCTAATATACCTCATCACTGCCTTCAATTTGCCCTCGAAGACACTTCGATCGCGGACATGTTGAAGGACATTCCGCCACATGAAGTTACCGGTAGATGGGACCTCCCTCGAAACATCAACGCCGTCGACTGCACTCGGCAATCGGCTCTGCCTGACTGCAATGGTGCAAACAGAGGGTCAACTCACCAGGATCTGTTTGCAAAGGAGCACCTGCCTTCCGAAAAGCTTTGGTCCCCTCCTCGCTTGCATCCGGATGGTGCCTCCCATTGATCGCGCCAGCCCCGCACAATATTGCGGCCCTAGGGGGGTCTTTCCTCCTTCCAGGATGGACGCCATTCGCCAAGCTTCCGGATTCCACCCAAGTCGTCCCTCCCATCCAACGATGACAAAGCAAGCGTGGCTCTTAGTTATCACCCTCACCATCGTCTTTGCGTCCTACGTCGTTGCTTCCCGAGTCCTCCGAGAGGCATTGGAGCAGGATTCGGCACGGAAAGGCGTCTTCGATAGCAGTCGCAAGAGCGAGTACGGCAGTGGGAGCAGCCGCGTCGTGTGTTTCCAGCCAGACAACGGGGCCAAGATCTGCGGTCACTCCTCGAACACGCCGTTTACACTCAGCACTGGAGACATCAAACGTCGACTCGACGAAGCTCGAGGCGGTGCAATAAACCAGAAGATGGTGTGCTTTGGCTCCGAGTTCACACGTTGTCTTGACTGGAACGAGCTCGGTGTGGGCGACGAACTGCGACACCTCGAGAACGCTAGCGAATTCGAGCACTTCGACTGCGTCGAGCAGTCGTGGGGGATGCGATGCGAAGACGCGGAGGATCGCCAGCTACTGGCAGATAAAGCGGCAGTTAACTGACTGTTCCCGTTCTTCTATGCCGAGCCCAATTGACCCTCGTGCTCTGGCCACGCCTCCTGCGTCACGGCGAGAAGCTCCATCTTACCGTATCATGTTGCATTGCTACTGACGAACACGAGATAGCGCATCTGACCAGCATTCTTTGATTGTAGCCGGTTGTGCAGACTCGCTGCATCCCACTACAATGTCCATTGCTAGGTGTGGCCGAGAACGCCACGTTCTTCGCGCAGTCCGCGATCTCCTTCGCAGTCGTGACGTTCAGCATGTTGGTGTTCATTCGTAGTGCGCTTGGGCTACCTTCCGAGCTCTATTCGCATCGCAACTGCGCCTCATCTCGGTGTTAACGGCGGTCATCAACGAGCTCTTCATGCTGCTGCTGGCCGTACAATGGCGCCGTTCCGTTCCCTGCTCGGCATCCCTTCCTTCGTCGTGCTACTGGCACTGGCTCATCGAGTCGTACTGGCCTCGAAACTCCGCCATCATCGCCACAAGATCAGGAGATATCTGCCACTGTCCAGCGCTCAAGTCACACCGCTCTTCGTGTTCCAAGCCGTGGTCGTCCTCTCCAACCATGTACCGGCCTGGACGTAAGTTGCCATCGCAGTGAACTTCCCGGTGCTTCGCGCGATGTTGCAACACGAGATCTGGCGCTTCGCCCACTGTCTCGAAGACAACAGCGCTGACGTGACGCAGTGCATGGTGGAGATCTTCGACTCGCTGTTCCGGAACGTGTGTCTGCAAGGTTCCTTCTTACCTCTCGTCAGCGCTTTCGTCATCGTTGTCGACTTCGTACAAGCCATTGTGGAAGTGCGCACTGGCCTCGTTGTGCAGCAGCACGCGCTTGAGCGCCACGAGTTGCCGCGTCGTGCGGTCCCGCGCACGGTACACGGTGCCGTACGTGCCCTTGCCGATGCAGTTGGGCTTCTCGAAGTCCTTCACGTCGCGGCAGCGGCCCCGCGGCTCGAAGCGGCGCGCCGCCGTCTCGGCAGTCACCGTCAATTGGGGGTCCTCACGCAAAAGATAAGAAGTTGCGTCAACATGTCGGTACAGATTAAGCTAGATATGTCATACTTTTACAGTAAATGTCCGCTAAATCCTCGCTTATGCCACTAATACGTATCTTAAAACCAGCCTTTTAGATGCCACCTGAATGTGACCTCCACTTTAGTGACCTGAACAGGCTCCGTACCATACCAGGAAAACTCCGACCCTCCGACAACCATCCGACCATACCACAAAATATTATATTGAATTAAGTTGTGAAGGTTTTTCGTAAATGGAGTGGATAGGCGGTAGGTGTAATTACACCCGTAAAAATTGGACTACTTGAGTGGTGGGCGTGGAGTTTTGGCTGCGCCATTTCGTTTGGAGAGTTCAGTGCTCGATTGACCACCCGAAAGGGTGAATTGAGGGGGTTGTGCCGTTTATCGGTGCACCTAAGAGGGTTGTCGCTACACGAAGAACTGTGCTAGTTAATTCCCCGTCGAGCACTCCAGGATAAGTATCTCTGCGTTGGGGATGTGACTAATTTCTCTGCAGACACCGATGTAGCTCAATGGAAGAGCCCCCGAAAGGGGAGGTGGTGGTTCGATTCCACCCATCGGTAACTATCTCTATGTTTGTATGTGCTTGTATGCTGCTGTGTATGTGTGTGCTTGTATGCTGCTG
>MBAC02003870.1:0-20333 GCA_001712635.2 Nothophytophthora sp. Chile5 | reverse complement strand
GCGATCGTCTTCGGTGCTGGAGGAGCCTTCGGCGCTCTCACTTCCCTCCATCTCGATCAGGAAGCGGTCGCCATCAACGCTGGAGGAGCCGTCGGCGCTCTCACTTCCCTCCATCTCAACGAGGAAGCGGTCGCCATCAACGCTGGAGGAGCCGTCGGCGCTCTCACTTCCCTCCATCTCGACGAGGAAGCGGTCGCCATCAACGCTAGAGGAGCCTTCGGCGCTCTCACTTCCCTCCATCTCGATCAGGAAGCGGTCGCCATCAACGCTGGAGGAGCCGTCGGCGCTCTCACTTCCCTCCATCTCAACGAGGAAGCGATCGTCTTCGGTGCTGGCTGAGCCCTCGAGACTCTCGCTGCTCTCCATCTCCGTCAAGAAGCGGTCGGTGTCCAGTGCGCGAAGGTTGGCCGCGTTCACGCCCTCGAAGGAAGTCACCGCGACGGCAACGACGGCAGCGAAGCTCAGGATGAGGCTCAACTTGGTCATGATGCTACTTGGAGTTTGGTTGTTGTTGCTGTGGGGGTCTTGTACTCTGGAAGATCCGGTTGGGTCTTGCTGGGTCTGGAGGAACTTTGAGAGTGATCGAGATGCAGCCAGCCACGAAAGTACGCAGCAGTGAAGTGCAAGGCAGCCCCACCGCCCAAGGTGTGGCCACTTTGAAAGAGGGCAGCAATTCAGCCATTGGCTGGAGTGCAAGGTTTCTGGGGACTATTTTGGGGCAAGTCTGCTTTGAGAAGCCTTCATCAAGAGGAGATGCGATTGTGAAAACCGCAAGCCGTTCCGCAGCCAAAGCCGTTGAGATTGAGAGAAAACGGAAGGGAGAGGCTGATCTTCAGCTTGGCAGGTCATTGCCACCGAAACTTCGCACATCATGGCACATAAATACAGGCTGAAGAATTTCTGCGAAGTTTTCCTGCTTGTTTTCGGGAGCAGCTCAGCCCAGAGCAGATGCGATGCCGCGCATAACTCCTGGCGTGGGTGAGATCCAGCGAACGTCGCGATTCATTCAGGCCAGCTTGGTCTGGCCAAGTATAACCGATGACACGCAGGTCATCACCCAGAAGGCGTCTCCCATTCCAAACCGGACTGTTTCATGCTGCTGCTTTCGTGAGGCACTCGGTTTGTCCTAGGACCCTCGAGCCTCGAGCCTCGAGCTAATGTAGAGGTATCGATGGGAACTAGCGTGGGAAGTATCGAGAAGGACAAAAGATGCTGTTGTTGTTATTGAGTTTACTTCCACCAGGTCAAATTTGACTTGTCGAACACCTCACTGCCCTGTGTTGACGCCTCATCCATCGCCGCGGGTTTCACCGTCCCAGGCAGCCACAAGGAGTCCACGTCGTCGTCACTGTCATCATCAGCGTCCGTTGAATCCGACGAGCCTTCAGCCTGGTCGCTGCCGCTAGTCTCGGTCAAGAAGTTGTCGCCTGAGCTGCTGTCCGTCTCGGAGAGTGAGCTGGAGCCGTCCATGCTGGCATCCAGTTGAGTCAAGAACCGCTCGGTGTCGCGAACGCGGAGGTTCCCAGCGTTCACTCCGTCGGAAGCGACTGCCACCGCCGCGGCGAGGATAAAGAGGACGCTCCACTTGGTCATGATAGCCTTGAGTTGTTGTTTTTGGTCGAGAAATTTGAGAATGAAGCAATCCACTGACGAAGAATGGCCGAGCTGTCTGCCAGACCTTCAACACTGCAGTTAAGAGTGCGATGAGGCGCTCCGAAAGCCGTTTCAAAGGTGAGATATCCATCCAGCCAACGCAGATCCTGGGCCACGGGAACGGTTTCTTAACGGCTGCGAAAGCATTGGCGGGGATATAGCAAGACTGGTGGAGATGCGATGATTAAGATCGCACTTACACCATGAGCTCAGCGGCTCGCGGACTGGTCGTCGATTTCGCCCCCGCGGGTGCCAGAAGCCGGTCTTCTTCTTCTTCTGCGCTGCTATCCGCTTCTTCTTCCTCTTCTTCATCAGACTCCTCTTGAGCTTTTTGAAGAGCACGTTCCAGCTTCTCCATCTCGGTCATAGCGGGGGCTCTTCTCCACCAGGAGGCCATAGCGAACGGCAGCCACTCCTCCAGTGCTAGATAGAGTATGTAATTGACTGGCGGCGTGGATCCCAAAGGCCAGAGCCACAAGCCAAGCCGCATACCGTCCCGTAACTGGTGGCTCAGTAGTGCTACTACCACAAAACACACACGATAGCGCCGGGTCCGTGCTTGGCTTCGTCTTGAGCATCGATTGACGACGAGTGCCACCGCCAGAATGAAAGTCACGGCGTGGCCGAAGGGCCGACCGTCTAGATGTGTCGCGCCGGCAAGACTGAAGGCTCCCGCAGCGATGAAGTGGTCCAAATCCAGCAGCGAAGCCGTCATTCCTGCCAACAGACACTTCTTGCCGAACTCAAGCGGTGGAGATGGCGGTGGCGCCTCTACAGCCGTGGCAATGCGCTCAATCTGACACAGGAAGACTCCCCAGCAACAGGAGGCCACGAGGCCATGCGCGGCGCTGTCTAGAAGGTGGCGTAGCAGCTTAAAGTCCAAGAGATACACGCTGGAAGAGAAGCAAGGGGAGTGAGGAGTTAGCGGAAGAAAGCGATACAAAGAGAGAGAGAGAGATGGAGAGAAGGAGAGACACGCACTGCTGGTACAGGAAGTAGTCGCTGCTGATGCAGATGAGCAGCAGTAGCGCCATGAGCGCGCGCTGTAGACGTCGCAGCCGCCGCTGGCGCTGGCGCTCGTCGTCGACTTCGATCGCCATTGTGAACTGAACGAATTAACTTGGCATTTGTATGCCCCGTCAATGTATTTACGGTATTCTCCAAAATGTAAATGTCCGTAGTTAAGGAATACATGGACATCACTTTGACCTCCACGGAAATAGTGTGCCATTTGTCAACTTATGTGGGTGAAGGACATCTACGAGCCTGCGTTCGACGGAAAGTACCTGCAGGCTGCCATGCCATTGCCCAAGAAGACACTCGACTTGCTGGAGAACATTTTTGAGATGAAGCAGGCAAGCTACGGTGCTGTCATCACGGGCAACGATTCTAGCGAGCGATTAGCCCAGCGGAGCGAGTCGAGGAGTTTGTTTGAGGTCTGCCCATGCGAATCTTATTTACGGTATTTAGCACAGGCTTACTTCCGTTAAAGTGAAAATGTGGACAGAGTGATAGAAACAGGAGAAAGTCGGGTTGTAATACCTGGACACGATGTGCCGGGTGAGATGTCCCTCAGAGTTTCTTGACCAGCTCGACGAGCTCGAAGTACGCGGGCTCCTGGAAGAGCATGAGCGGATGCGACGCGTTGACTGGCAGCGCCTCGTAGCCCAAGGCGACGTAGAAGGCGACCGATCTCTTGCTGTTGGCTCCGGTGGAGAGTCGGAGGCTGTCGAAGCCGTTGAGTCGAGCCCAATCCTCCAAGTGGGCCATCAGCAGGCGGCCGATGCCTCGACGGTGGAAATTCACGTCCACAGACACGCGCTTCACCTCGCCCTGGGTCTCCGACGTCCGTTGTAAGGCCACCATCCCCACAACCACCTCCTCTGGGGTTTCTGTAGTCACAGCCACCCAGAAATTGCCTCCAGGAACGATGTAGGAAGCCGGGATATTCGCCAGATCTGTTGCCACGGAATCCCTCGCGATGGCTTCCCATCGGTGCTGGAAGGTCTTGTCTTCATCCAGAAGCAACGACGTCTCGCAGAAGATGCGGGCGATGGCTGGTAAGTCCCCCGAGCGGTATTGCCGGACTCCAATCGGGGAAACCTTGGCTTCGGTCATTGCTATACGATCCTCACCGAAAGTGGATAGCCAACCAAGAGGCGAAGTGAAGAGAAGATGGTGTGTGTGTGTTGTATTACTGATTGCCTTGTAAAGGCAGCGAAGAGTACTACATGTAAGGTAGTAGGTAGCCAATAGCCACTTAGGCGTCCTCTTGCTCCTTGGGAACGCACTGCGAGTACCAGTCGTTGAAAGACTTGCACACCGAGCCGGTGACGCAGTTGGTGGCTCCTTCGTAGTCTACGCCGCCGCACTGTTTCCACTGCGCGACTCCGCCGAGGTCGGGAAGTGGCTGGCATTGGAAATACCAGGCATTGACGACTTCGCAGCCGTAACCTGGCGCGCAGGTCAACATGGGCGCGTCATCTTCGTCAACAGAGGCGTCTAAGTACAGCGCATAGTCGAAGTCCTTGCCGCCGCATTGTTCCCACGCGTTCACTTGGTCGTATTGACCCGAAGATTCCGTCCAAAGATCCGCTTCGGCTTGTTTCTTGGAGACCGTACGCACGTGCATGCCCTTCGGGCGGCAGAGCGAGTACCACGGATCGGAAGCCACGCATTCGTAGCCCTGCGAGCACCTGGTCTCGCCGTCGTAGCCGATGCCGCCGCACTGACCATACTTGGGGACGACGTTCGGGTCCGCGATCTCCTGGCACTGAAAGAACCACGGGTTCACGACTTCGCAGCCGTAGCCTGGCTCGCAGGTCAGTTTGGTCGTGGCAGCGTCCATAGTCACGACCCCCGACATGTAGCGCGCCAAGTCGAAGTTCATGCCGCCGCATTGATCCCACGCTTTGACATCCGCGAGCTGGCCAAGCTGCGAGCCGTCGTCCCCACTGCCGGAGTCGTTGTCCAGGTTCTCCATCCAGTTGTCGGGTTGAAGGTCCGCTTCGGCAAGCGTGCGGCCGGCTCGGAAGCTAGCGGCGCTGACGCTTTCGAGGGCCACGACGGCTGCAGCAGCGAAGCTCACGATCATGCTCAACTTGGTCATGATGACGTTGCGCTATGGTCTGGAGTGTGAGACTCGGAAGGTGGTGGTGGATCAGGAGTAGAACTGAAAGTGAGTGAGGAACTCCCAAAGCATGTTAGAACTCGTCAAGGATGGAGGTTGCGTCTCCATCCTCCCATTGGTAACGGACGTGGATGGCCTTGCAGTTTTGCTGACGGATTTCCTCGCGAACGGTGTGGCCTGGGATTTTGAACGAGCCACAAGTGCATGGCGGACTGTCTGCTCCATGCAGCGACTATCTGATGAGGGAGCTGTCGTTCGCTCTCGACTCTTGGTGGAACATTCTCACCCAAAAATAAGGCAGCGGTTGTTTCGCACCGCAACATCGCAGGGGGGTTCCAAGCGCGCTTCCAGAGCTTGAAGATTGGCGGCGGCATCTTGGAAGAATCAGCGTCTCAAGCAAGCGGCCGTGGTCTCAACAGATAGAAAAAGCCGAGGCCAACATCGTATATTCCGATTGTTACCGCTCTCTGGCTTGGAAGGCGCAGTCTCTAGAACGTTTGGATAGCTTTGCGCCTGCAATGGGGACAAGCTGTGGTGGTGGCTCTCGACTGAATGATCGAAGCTGCGTGTGGAGTCTCAGGAACCCCCAAAAGAGAGGGCTCGACAGCTCGTTTAACGTCATAATGTTCAACATAATCAGACGGCACTTCCTAAAGAAAAAGCTAGGATTTCATCATTCTCGCGCACGCAGCGCCACCATTCGACCCACAGACACACAGCACACGCACATGCAAGTAAACAAACGCATGCAGACAGAGAAGTGCAAGCCCTCAACTGGATAATGTGACATCACTCGGGATCAGTGTAATTCTAGAGTTAAAACAATCATTGGGCTCACAGAAAGAAGCGCACATGCAGATAGAGAGCGGGGCGTATAGCCACACGCACACGCACGCCTTCCAGTAGAAGCTGCAGACCGATGCAGCAGAAGACGGAGACGGACCCAGCCACGACGACGTCCTAGCAACCTGCAAGTCAAACTGTGAGCGAACAAGGTCGGCATCGCCATTCCGTGAGGAGCTCCGTTCTCCCAGCCAGTCGTCCCTGTTATTCGTAAAAACCATTGTTACGACGTTTGTATTTTTACGAAAATACCGGTATTTATTTATGGACGTGCAGAATCTCCATGTTTTTACCAACTAGTATTCGATCCAGGATAGCTGTCTGCATGCTGCAACTTGTCTAACCTTGTGCTTATTTCCGCTGGCAGCATTAAACCGTCGGTAGACAGGCCGATTCGCGGTGCATTTCGTGGGATCACGCAGTTAGCCGACTGGGTAGAATAACAACGGCTCACACAGCGCAAAGTTGAGGCTGCCAGTGGCGACATATATGTTGCTCGTTGAGACTGATCGCCGAGAGGAGTGCAAACATTCTTCCGCAAATTATCAGGTTCATCGGTTTTTAAACCCAGATGGACCTCATTCAAAAGTAGGTTTGTTAATCAGTTTGTGCAGGATTCGAACTCTCTAACCTAATCAAACCTCGCATTACTGCCCGTTCTGCTGGCGGAAAGAGAGCGCTACATTGTCCTCGTTAAATTCCCTGTCAAACCCAAGCAAGTGTTTGCAATTGACCGCCTGTATACTTATCCCCGACATCTCCAGTTCCAGCAGCCGAGGTTTTATCTCACTCGATGTGCTGCTTAGGTATTCTCTCACTCACAGAGAGCGAGCGCGCGGAAAGAAGCAAAGCGAATTGTCCCCAAAGGAAACCCCGCACTAGCTCCAGCTCTCATGGCGGACGCGGGCAACAGCAAGGCGCGCGAGGTGAAGGTGGTGCTGCTGGGCGACACGGGCGTGGGCAAGTCGTCGCTGGTGCTGCGCTTCGTGACCAACAACTTCCGCCCGTACTCGGAGTCCACCATCGGCGCCTCCTTCATGTCCAAGATGATCGTGGTCAACGACACGCCCATCAAGTACCAGATCTGGGATACCGCTGGCCAGGAGAAGGTGCGACCTCTTCTGCTTGTTGCTCCTTGCCTTCTTGAGAGACGTGCGTGGCTGTTAACGACGTCTCTGTTCTCGACGGCGCATTTGCCTTGCTGTTTGGTTCGCTGTGCGATGACTAGTATCACAGTCTGGCACCCATGTACTACCGCGGCGCCGCCGCCGCCATCGTCGTGTACGATATCACTAGAAAGGTGCAGTGTCTCTAGACTGTGGCTGCAGCCTTCGTCGGCGTCGGCTAGTGTGTGGCTAATCTGCTGGAGGTTTGCTGGCGGTATGTAGCAATCGCTGACGACGCTCAAGAACTGGGTGAAGGAGCTGAAGCAGTTGGGTCCGGACAACATCGTGATCGCCATTGCCGGCAACAAGAGCGACCTGGAGGAGAAGCGCGAGGTGCCGGCGTCGCAGGCACGTGCCTACGCGGAGGAGATCGGTGCGCTGTTTATCGAGACGAGCGCCAAGGAGGACACGAACGTGTCGGATCTGTTCATCCAGATCAGCCAGGCGCTCCCCACGGCCTCCACGGAGAGCAACGCGCTCCCGGAGATCGTTGACCCTTACGGCGGCGGCAAGAAGAAGTCGGGTGGTTGCTGCTAGAGCCACGTGGGGCGGTCGGCACACGCGCGGGAAAGGGAACAGGCTGGGCAACGACTGCAGGGACATCAGAAGGCTGAAATGATGGACAGACGGCCGGGTTGGGAAGAAACGGAGAACGAAATGCGAAGCTGGCAGTCGCGTGGCGCCATCTGCGAGACGGTCTCGAACACCAGGAGCGGACTGCAGAAGAAGCAGCGCGAGAGTTTTCGCGGTTCCGTCGCAGCCGGCCGGGAAATGGTGAACATTGTGCAATTTTTTTGTTTTACGAAAATCGTCTCGAGAGAGACTAGCTGCTCGAGAGCTGGGGTCTATTGCTTGATCGTTGCTCACTGGTTGTCCGCATGAACTAGCGTCTCGGCATATTTTCAAGACAACGTTCAGACTGCTCGATTGCTTGGCACTCAATGTCGACCGGTGAGTGAGATATGTTGGTGGCTTCGACACTTATCCCAGTCACCAGTCGCGGAGCTGGCGCTTGATATCGCGCTCGTCATCCCGCTTGCGGTTGTCCACTTGGCCGCGCTTGTAGCACGCCGCCATGATCACCTTGATCCAGCCGGTCTCGCCCACCTCGATGCGCATGGGGATCTGTGCATCAGTCAGCCACAAATGATCGTCAGCTCTGACCATCAGTGTTCTCCCTTCCGAGTGGAGTGCCGTACCAGCTGCGCATTGGGGCGGTTGGCGAACTCCTCCAACTTCTTGAGCTCCGAGCGATTGGCTAGCAGCTTGCGCACGCGCGTGGGTTCTGGCCGCCCGATCAAGCCATGACGCCACACTATCAGAGCAACCAGGCACCAGCAATGAACACATGCATGCAACCTCGGAGATAAGAGTAGACAGGCGCGTCCCTACCGGGAATGTGGAGCTGATGCAGGAAGAGCTCGTGCTTGTAGAAGGCGCCGAAGGCCACGGACAAGTCGGCGTGCCGGTCGCGCAGCGACTTGACCTCGGACGGCTGCAGCATGATGCCCAGGTTCCACTCGCGCTCCATCTCGAAGGTGCTGCCGGCCTTGCGCAGGAACGTCTGGTTGCGGCACAGCAGCTTGATCGGGAAGTGGCGCAGTCCGCGCGACCTCAGCAATTGCCACGCGGGGGGAGCAGCCAGCGGATGCGCCAGACAAGGTAGCGGGCGGCGCAGACCCGCGCGGAGCCGCGGGGCAAGCACGCCGCGAGCGAGCAGCTCCATTTGCTGGTTCTCAAAGCAAAATGCATTCTGTTTTGGGGGTTATGGGCCATACCGGTAGTTGACCGGTATCAAGTGGATTTGAAGTGGCAAACACCTCTATGATATAATGTTCCAGTGAGAATGAAAGAACATGATTTATAACAGGCTACCTAGCACTATTCATAATACCGGTTTGTATACCGGTTCGACTGGATAATCACAACCCCGCCATCATCAACGTCAGCAAAGCGTAGCCATCTGTGACCCGAGATGGCTACACCCGACGGCATTGATGGACCTGCAGGAGTCCAACGCCTCGCAGCACGCAGTCCTCTCGTCGCCGTCCGTCCCCATGCTCTCGCTGCAGCTGAGAATCTTCCGGTTGCGGCTGCAGTCGCTGGCCTTTGCATCCATCAGCTGTGATCTATCCTCAGCACGTGATCAGAACCTCCAGCCAGCGGCGTTTTCCTCCTATTCTTAGCGGCGTCCAGCTTATTTATACGGGGAAGGAACGCAAGCGAAGCCCTGCTTGCGACGGCAATCTCCTCTCTCCTGAGTCTTCGTCCTCGATCAGGAGGAGATCAAGCTCTCTGTGCTTTTATTCGGCTTTCCGCCACGCCAACGAACGAACGAACTGCCTCCGCTCCGTCCAACGTCCAACTACGGGCCACAAACGCACGCGCCTAGTCCCCAGCAAGCCAGCCACTTCAGCGAGAGAGCGCGGGAGGCGCCCAACTCCGTCCGTCCGTCGGCCACCATGGCGGACACGATACGGCGCTCGGACCTGCACATCCAGACGGACTTGCCCCGTCGCGAGGAGGACGCCGCCGCCAAGGCGAATGTGGCGCCCGTCGGGTTCTTAGAGCGCGCCAGCAAGATGCTCTCGTCGCATCTGGGCTCAGCTTCGCCAGTCGATGACGACGCCAAGAAACAGGACGGCACGGCCTCGTGTGAAGCCGTGAGTCAAGCCTGGGGCACCACCATCCGGAGGGAGCAGTTCCAGGACATGGACATGCTGGAGAGCGGCCATGCCCGTGAGTACCTGGCCGAGGAGTGTCTGAGTCCGACGCAAGCCAAGTCCTGGACGTACTCGACGGTGGAACGCACCAACAAGAACCAGTACAAGATGTACTGGAACAACGACCAGTTCTTACTGAGTGCCAAGCAAGTGGGTGGCACCTTCTACATCTCGCAGTACGAGAACTTCCCCGAGTCCGGCGAGGCTGAGGAGCCCATGGGCCACTACTGCGCCGTGCTTCGCAAAGCCACGGAGCACAACTTCAAGCTCTACAGCTGCGGCTGCGAAGGCTGCGACCAGAGCTTCAACACCTTCACCTGCAGCAACATCCACGAGGACATTGGCGTCGCTTCCTCGGCCGTCGAGGGCGCCGATCGCCAGCTCTTGGCCGACATCTCGCACTTCACGAAGGCGGCGGGCGTCGCGGGCTCCGAGATGCGGTGCTTCGCCATCGTCATCCCGGCCATCATGGACGACAAGCGCTCGCGCGTTGTCTGGTGCCCACGCGTGAGTCGAGCCGTGACGCCGTCGGGCGGCACTCCGCGTGGCACGCCCAGTCGCAAGCTCATGACGTCGCCGTCGCCGCGGAACAGGCAGCAGCACATCTTCACGTTCGACGCGCCGACGAGCGACCGCATCAAGATCGGCAGCAAGCTGCCCGTGTGGTGCCCCGAGGTGAACTCGCTCATGCTCAAGTTCCACGGCGGCCGCATCCGCGAGGCGTCGGCCAAGAACTTCATGCTGATGCTGGAGGACGAGCCCGTCAGCTCCAGCAGCAGTGCGGGCGTCGCGGTGCCCGACCCGACGGGCAACAGCCGCGTGCTGCTGCAGTTCGGCAAGTTCTCCAAGTCCAAGTTCGCGCTGGACTTCCGCTTCCCGCTGGCGCCTATCCAGGCCTTCGCCATCGGCTTGTCCTCCTGCGCCTGGAACGTCAAGCCCCCGACCACGTAAGGCCCGCAGGACGACAGAATCAGTGAGAGAAGGGAGGAGACCGTCTCAATAGGAGCCTAGAAGCCTATAGCCGCACAAACACACGCGCCAGTCGCTTGAGCGCAGTCCACAGCCGGTCGGTGGCATGATGTGTATGTTGTGACCGTCGTCCTCCTCCTAGCTAGCAGCGCTCTCGCTTGCGTCCGCAGCAGCACCAGCAGCACTGCTCTGCCCCTCCGCAGCGGCAGCGGCGACTGGTTCGGTGGCTGTGATCGCCTCCGCCACCTCGCTCTCCTTCCGCTTCTCGACAGCCGCGACCTCCGACACCGGCGTGATCTTGCCCAGCCGCACGGGGGCCACGTGTCTGGCCTGGCAGATGAGGTCCCAGGCGGCCGAGAGCTCCTCCACCGCCAGCCGGTACTTGTCGTTGGCCTCGATGGCGTACGACTTGACCGGCGCCTGCATCGTCTCCCACGTGCGCTTGCGCTCGCCGCTCGCGCGCGTGAGGCCACTGCGGAGCACCGCGTCCTTCAGCCAGACGCACACGACGCGGCGGGCCTTGTCCACCTTGGTGGTCCGGAAGCCGAGCAGGCGGTCGGCTCGGTAGCGGCGAGACACGGACATCTGGAACGGCTCCGTGAACTCGGGCAGCACCACGTCCGGCCGCCGCTTCTTCTTCTTCTTGGCGCGCCGGTGCTCCGCGTTCCGCAGCTGCGCCTCGGACGCGTCCTTGTAGCAGAGCGCCACCGGCAGCAGCAGCAGCTGCTTCGTGAGTCTCGCGACCTGGGCGAGCACAGGGAAGATGACGTGGCCCAGCAACGCCGAGAGCACCTGGTACAGCACGACCGCGAAGCAGAGCACCGTCATGAGCATCACGTGCGAGAACACGAGCTTCACCAGCACGCCGTTGGCGCCCAGCAGGTCGTACTGGCCCACTTTCTCCACCAGCAGCGCGTACAGCTGGTCCGTCGTGGCGTCCGGGTTGCTCTCCACGATGGACGACAGCCCCACGGCGTTCAGCACCCACGGGAGGTCCAGCATGTGCCCCTTCATCAGCTTCGTGTTGCCGTACATCCAGGCCGAGAAGCCCAGATGCAGCGCCAGCGTCCACGGCAGCATCTGCACCGTCACCTCTCCGAGCTGCTCGTCGTAGGCCGTCTTCACGGCGTACAGCTTGAGGATCGACAGCTTGTCGAGCCAGTACGTGCCGGCTGCCGTGACGGCCGCGATGAACAGCAGCACGGGCGAGCCGCCGCTGAACACCAGCGTCACGAAGACCGAGTTGAGCACCATGGGGTACCGCACCGAGACGTCGAAGACCGGGCCGGCGTACAGCTTGTCCATCTGCTCCTGCGTGCGGATGGAGCGGCGCTTGTGCCATCGTCGCAGCGGCGCAACCACGTAGATCAGGCCGAAGAGCTGCAGCTGCGGCAGCAGCGCGTTCAGCAGCATCGTGGTCGTGATGCTCATGCCCACCGTGGGGTACCAGCCGCGCTCGAAGTCCTTGTACTTGCCCTTGAGCAACTCGCCAGCCACGGGCACGGAGCTCAAGCCCAGCGCCGCGTTCACGATCAGCACAATGACCGCCGTGTTGAGGAACTGGGCGCCGAACATCCGCACCGCCACCTTGAGCGTCCGCGTGGACGCGCTGGTGTGGCGCTCGAAGGCCGCGAAGAGCCGCAGGATGGAGTTCAGCAGCACGTTCACGATCACGACGACCCCGGCAGCCAGCACGATGAAGGCGTTCTTCACCAGGTAGTCCTTGGTGTAGCCCCGGCACGGCAGGTTGTCCCACAGCGCCTTGGCGCCGTGGAGATAGCCGTGCTTGGCGATACTGGCGGTCAAGGCAGTCGAGCAGTAGCAATGCAGCACGTGGTTCGCCACGTACGTCTCACACGCCAGGCCCTTGTTCAGCACCAGGTCCTTGTAGTAGAAGCACGGCAGCGTGTTGCACTGCTGGGTACTGGCTTCGGACACGCACGGGTCCAGACAGCGCACGGGCGACGGGTACGCGCTCCCCACGGACTTGCGAGCGCTGTCCAGCGCGTAGTAGATGTGGTTGCTGTAGGCCACGTGGTAGCGCGCGGCTCCGCTCGAGCTGGCCGCGCACTTGGCCGTCTTGTCCCACGTCAGCGTCCACGGGACGCTCTTCCCATCCTTCATGGCGGAAGAGAACGTCGTGTCGGCGTAGTAGACGGCCGGTAGGGATTGGTCGCAGAGCCCCTCGGGAGGCAGTCGGCTCTCGAACTGCCGCTGCGCGGACTGCGCGGCCGAGACGATGACGGCCGAGACCACGAGCAGCAGCAGCGTCACGAAGCTCGTCACGCACTGGCGGTAGAAGCGGCCGCGCTTCGTCACCTCCAGGTTCTCCCACAAGATGTTGGACGGCTCGGGCGCCGGCGTCACGATCAGCGGGAACTGCCCGTCTCGGAACCGCAGCAGCTTGGGCTGCAGCTTGCGAGGCAGCCAGCGCGTGGACTCGCGGTAGTCCTGCAGACAGCGCCGCTGCGACTCGAGGTTGTTGAACACCACGAAGGCGCACTCGCAGGCCTCCCAGTTGAAGGCCTGCTCGGTGTGG
Source organism: Nothophytophthora sp. Chile5 (assembly GCA_001712635.2). Lineage (NCBI taxonomy): Eukaryota > Oomycota > Peronosporomycetes > Peronosporales > Peronosporaceae > Nothophytophthora > Nothophytophthora sp. Chile5. Next base: position 7,310 of record MBAC02003870.1, on the reverse strand, counting down.
GTGGCCGCCGTCTTGGCGGCTTTGGCGGCCGCCGCCAGCTTATCCCTCTTCGTGGCGGAGTTGCGTCGCTCCTGCTTTTGCCGCTTCTTGTCCAAGAAGGCCGGCAGCACTTGCTTGAGTACTTTGATCTTGCCTTTGGCCTTGTTCAGACGAGTCAAGAGTTTGTCCAGCTTCTTGCGCGATCGGTGGATGAGTTTCTCGTCGCTGGCCTCGAACTTGGCTGGGGCGAGGCTCTTCTCCTCCTCCAAGATGCGGATCAACGCCTGCGTCCGCTTGATGCTTTGCACCAGAGTCTCCATGGACAGGAACGTCCGCAGCAACCCGCCGGTCGGGTGCGCCACGCTCACTTCGGCCAGCCACGTGCCGGGGTACAGCTCCTTGGTGACGGTGGAGGCGCCGGCCAAGTGCTCGACGTTCGAGACCACATTGTGGTTCACCGCCTTCTTCGACAGCGACCGCTTGGCCTTCACGAGGCGTCTTCGGCCCCAGCAACAGCCGAACCAGAGCTTGGCGTACTCCTCGTCCTTCGTGGGGTCGTAGCGGTCGTTGAAGTGGCTGACCAGCTCCTTCTCCGTGGCGTCTCGGGGCAAGCCACGCACCAAAACCGCGTATCTAGCGGGCGTCAAGTGCTCGTTCTTGTGCGTTTCGATGGCTTGCTTGGCTCGATACGAGTAGAAGAGCACGAAGAGCAGGAAGACCAGGGAGTACGAGCAGTCACTCAGCGTGAGGATCCACGTGACGACGTACGGGTCCGATGTGAACGGCGTGTTCACGGTGTCCCAGGAGCAGTCGATGTCTCCCGTCGGCAGACACTTCACGGTGCTATTGACAATCTCGCTGTTGACGCCTTCGTTGCCTAGAGACGTGTAGCCCAACTGCAGAGGGTCCACCATCTTGCTCGTCATCCCGTTGCCCAAGTAGTTCAGTGCGATGGCCGGTAGCGCCACTAAGCCCATGAGAAAGAACGTTATGGTCAAGTACTTGGTCAGCATGAAGTAGAGCTGCATGCCGATGCCCAGCGCGCCGATGTCCCGCATCCGAGCCTGGAAAACCGACTTGTTGCCTGCACCAAGGCGATCCTGTCGAGCCTTGGCCTCCGCCTGCTTCGCCATCGCCTCGAAGCGCTCTTCTCGCGTCATGAGCTCGCGAGCAACCTCCGGCTCCGGGCTCTCGGCATCAGGCTTGACGTCAGCTGGAGGAGCAGACGTCTCCTCCACAATCTGCTCCAACTTGGCCACGTTCAGAGCTTGATGCAGCTGCTCGGGCGACACGTCGTCCGGCTCCTCCGCCTCCTCCGACTCCTCCCCACTCTCCTGTGATGACGAGTCCTCTGGCTCACTAGGATCTTCGTCGTCGGGGTCGATGACGGCGCTCTCCACGACTGACGCGGACGGTCCACCAGGCGGCGGTGACGCTGTAGCATCCGCAGACACCTCACTGGCGTGCTGACCCTCCGTCGGGTTAAGCGGGTCGTCCAGTTCTTCCTCAGCCGGTGACATCGGCTCCTCCACATCGGGCGAGTCTTCAAGCGTCGCCTGACCCTCCGTCGGGTCCAGCGTCTCGTCCAGTGCTTCCGGCGAGGCATCATTCTCCACCACCGCTGCGGCTTGTTCGGGTGGAGGCGTCGGTTCCTCCACAGCCGGCAGGTCTTCGAGCGCCTCCTGATCCTCCGTCGGGTCCAGCGCATCGTCCAGCTCCGGCGGCGAGGCATCATCTTCTACCGTCGGTGCAGTGTACTGCTCAGCCGGAGACGTCGGGTTTTCCTCATCCGAAGAGTCTTCCTCACCCCACGGGTCTTCCGGCAATGCGTCACCCTCTACCGTCGATGCGATGTGTTGTTCGATCGGAGACGTGGACTCCTCCACCTCCGGCAGCGCTTCGATCGTCTCCTCGACGTCCGACATCCTCAACGAACTCGCAGCAATCTCAAAGCAAGGCGAATGCGCGCTCCAGCCTCACGAGTGAGCCAGCCTTCCACCTTCGTCGTCGCGGTTTGAAGAGTCACTCGTCCCCACGTCTCTTCGCGGCCGCTTCGAGCCGCCAACGACCCACCACAGTGGCCAGAGGTTTCGAGAAAACCGCCAGCCCCTTCACTGCACGTCTCAAAGGTATGACGTCTCCAGTCGCTCAGCTCTTCGCAGCCACGAGCACAGACGGCCGAGCGGCCACTACAGCAAGCCGCAGACGCCTCAAGAAACTAGCCGGGCAGTCCTGAAGCTGCTCGACTGACTGCTTCTCGAACCACTTGAGCACTGCACACAACGTCTGGCGACGTCGACTGAGCCCCGTCGAAGGCGAAGAGGCCAGCACCAGATCCACACAGACCGCCGCACACTCGAGCACTAGCCCCTCAGCCGCTTCGACTGTCGCCAGGACCTCCCCAAGCCAGTCGATCGTCTGCTCCACATACTGTTCGCCTTGACTACCGAGATCCTCGAGCTTGCGCTTCTTCTCGGCGGTCGCAAGTGCGATATGAGCCACAACGACGACGATCTCCGCTTTCTTCTCGTCCTTTGAGGCCTTGAGCAGCCGTCGACAGCGTTCCAGACTGAAGCTTTGAGTGACCGCTTCGAGACCATGAACTACCGTGGTCAATTCCAAGCTCTTCGCGAGTTGAAAGCGGTCGGAAGCCGCTGAGTCTTGGGCTAATCGAGTCCACAGCTTGGCCACGAACGTCTCGTGGAAGCTGGGGTTGTCTGCGTCCACGCCCAAGAGCTCGGGCATCTGAATCGCCTCGGAGATGCGATGCAACAGGGCCATCCCGGACTGCCCCAGTAGGATCTGCTGCTTCCTGCTGGCTACACTGGCGATCGCAACCAAGGCGTGCAGTAGCGTGTCTTTCAGAATTATCCGCTTCTCGCAGCATTGAGCGTCGAATTCACGCGCCAAGAGCTCGGGCGCGATCTCCAGCATCACCATTGCGAAATACACGCCCTTGATATCCGGATTCGAGCGTATAAGGTCGAACAACAGCACCCGGGAAGCTGGCAATTGACCCAGCGACTGGCAAATCCGTAGGTGGAGAGCACAGGCATGAGCCAAGAAGGCCTTGTCGTGGCTGATCAGCTTCCTGGGCTTCAGGATCTGCTGCTGACTGCTGTTGAGCGATAGATTCTCCCCCAGATCCGAGCGTTCTTGAACCAACAAGCCTCGGAGAAGCTCCAGGCAGTCGTGAAGTCCAGAGACACCCCCTTCGTGACCGATGAGGCCTAAGAGCACTTGATGGCAGAGCCAACTGAGCCCCAAGGACTCGTTCTTGGCCAGGATGTGACGAGATCGGGGAGCGCAAAACACACGCAACGCCCCTTGAACCAGCACAATCGAAGAGATCTCCGTCTTTCGAAAGGATTCGGCCAGTAGATGGCACAGTGTTGTCTGTTGAAACACACACAACATCAAAGAAGCAGACGTCAATAGGGACAACAAACGACAATGAAGCGAGAGGAGACCTCACGTACCACGTGATCCGGCTGGGAGACGAGGAACTTGGCGCTGCTTTTCACCAAAGCGGCGAAGGTTCGACGGACGTAGAGCTCGTCAGATTCTTCACCTTTACTGAGTGCAATGGCTCGCTTGAAGGCGGCCACGGCTCTTCCCAACTGCAGCTCCCGCTTCTTCCCGGGATCCAGTGGCTCGGTCTTCCGCTTCTTCATTGGAGGAGGCATTGCAGCATCAGCAACCGCCCCCTCGACTTGTCTAGTGCTGTCTAAAGCACGCTTGGGGCTGGATGACGTCGCCTGGGACGGGGTCGTTTCAATCTCTGCATCGACAGGAACGTCAGCTTGGTCTTGACTCGCCCTGACAGGAGTCGAGGCAGCATTTGGGGCCGAAATCGAGGCTGGGACTTGTGCCTGGACCGCCTCAGCCATTTTCACGTCCTCCGAATCGAAACCGGCCGGCGCAAGAGCTTCTTTGGTCGGACGGGGCGTAGGAGATTGCCGTCCTGTAGACGGAGACTCGTCAACTTCGCCGCTTTCGAGGTCTGTTCCGACGCGATCATTGACGACGACAGGTCCTAGCGTCTCTGGTGTCGGCAATTTGGTGGCGGAAGGCTCCACATCAACGAAGATACCGGCCGGTTCCCTCTCCCCGTCGTCCAATACAGCTACTTCTTCCACTTGCGAAGAGTCTGGAGTTCCAGTCAACTGCTTCGAGTCACTTCTGCTTGGTGGCGACGTGCCGATTGCTGTCTCTTGCGCTGCAATTGACGCTGCTCGGACAACCGTCAGTCCCTTCTCCGGCAATGCGGGTGTCTCTTCATCCTCGTCCTTACATTTCGACGCCTCCTTTGCCAAGTCCATCGCCTGCTGTCTCGTATTCAGCTCTTCTTCACGTTGCTCCGTGTCGCCTGCGGACCTCACAGACGCATTTACCGGCGTCGAGACTCGGTCCTTCGCGGAAAGCTCACTGTTTTCCGCTGCGGTCGCGCTCTCTCCCATCAGATCCCGCTCAATTTCGTCCACGACGTCGTCTCCTTCATCCTCAGAGCCGTCGCTGCTATCGCTTGAATCACTCTCGCTACTCTCGCTACTCTCGCTGCTGGAGCTGGCCGCCTTTTGCTCTGTATTTCCCTCCTCCTTCCGCCCGCGTTCTTGCTCTGCTTCCGACTCCGACGTGGCCAATTCCGCGTCGATCTCCTCGTCAATCGACATCTGCAGGCGATCAGAGCCCGCAGCTTCTCTTCCAGCCTCACTCTCTGGCTTGGACAGCTCCAGTCCAGCGCTTTGAGGCCCCTCCTCCTCCTCGTCGCTGCTCATTTCCAGCTCTTTATCGATTTCAGACGCCACCGCTGCGTCCAAACTCTCTATTTGTTGCCCTGACGCCGTCTTTCCAGCTCCAACATGAGCGTTTGAGAGCTCCACAGGAGGCGTCAGCAAACTCAGCTCCAGTGTATCTGCCAGTCTGTCACTCTCCTCCTCCTCCTCCGAGTCGCTAAGCTCCAGTTCTGCGTCGATGGCGGCGCTCGTCGCGTCGGAAAAGGGCAGAGCAGTCATCTTTAACGGACTGCCCAATAGCTGCAAGGGCTGCAGCGGCTCCCCGGCTTCCAGACCTCCTCCTTCCTCGTCTTCTGACAGCAGCATCCGACTAAGGACGACTCCTCTCGAAGTCTGCGGGGTCAGTTGCGCCGCATTGCCCTCCGGATCGAAGGATCGGCGCTGTTTCTTCGTCGCTGGCGCCTTCCCTACCGCTTCTCCGAGCGTGTCCTCCCTCCTATTGACTGTCTGGATGCCGCACTCCACCCTTGGAGCAGGCGGGACGACGTGCTGCACGGCACCGCTTAGAGCCGTCTGCGTAGAGCAAGCCGCAGTCTGCCTAACGGTCTGCACCGCCACTTCTCGGCTGGAAACCGTCGCTAATACAGCGGCATCGGCCGTCGTTCTACGGCCACGACCGCTCTTGACAGCCTCCGCCTTCCGTTGCGTCTGTTCCAGCGCTTGGAGCGCGCGTTTGCCGTCCTCCACGTCCTGCAGCAGCGCTTCGACTCGCAGTCGGTACTCGCGGAGCCGCTGCGCCGCCTCCTTGAGCTTCTCCTTCGTGAGCGTCTTGTACTGTGCGCTACGCTCCGCCTGCCGCTTGAGCCTGGCGATGGTCTCCGCCTGCCGCTCGATGATCTCCGCCTGCGAGAGCTGCGCCGCCGCCGGCGCGTCGGCCAGCGAGAGAGAGAGCTCCATCCGCGTCGAGCGGAAGATGGCCGAGGATGGATGGATGGAGCGGATAGAAATTGGTTTAGAAACTCTTGACCTATGGTAAATTCGTAAGCAAATCCGAAAACAGAGACACGGAAAGTGCGATCTGATAGACTGAAGCCATGTCGCGGGATTGGATGAACAGCTTGGCTTGTTCATCAGACATCCTCTTCATCCAAACATGGCGTCGGCTCACGCTCTCACTCGACTCTCTCCTGGCAATGCGCACATCTATAAGCCGGCATTTCCCTCTCATTTCCCTATTTCCCAAGCCGCAACGAAGCCCCTACGATCCCAACCTCGACAGTAAATTCGGTTGACATATCTGCCGACCACTTCAATGCCGCCCGAGACGTGCCGATCCGAAATTAAGATCCATATTCGACAGCATCAACCTCAAGATTGGCCCCGGGTCGCCGAGATGTACGTGGATATGCTCAAGCTCAAGGGCGACACGGAGGAGCACCGACGTCTGTGGGACGAACGCGTCCGTCTTGATACCCAGGAGAACCTGCTGGACATCACGGCGAGCCACAATGCAAGTGGAGGCAACCTGTGGGTCGCCACGACGGAGGACGTGGTCGTGGGGATGGTGGCGTTGCTGCCATCGGGAGACGAAGGCTCCGGCCAAGTGCGCCGGATGTACATCGACCGCAAGTATCACCGTCTGGGCATCGGCCGGCTGTTGGTGACGCAGTTGGAGCAATGGGCGAAGGCGAACGGATTCCACCGCTTATTCCTGACCACGGACGCCACGAGCACGCAGGCCGCGGGGTTTTACACGTCGCTTGGGTTCCACCGTCGAGAGGAATCCCTGCTACTCTGGGAAGACCCGCCGTATTTCCCAGTGGTCATGTTCACGAAGCCCTTGCTCTAAGTAGTTCGACGCCAACGGCTTCACTGAGCGGTGCCATAAAAGCTCGGCCGAATATAGCCAACCGCCCAACGCTTTCGTCTGCCAAAGGCTCCGAACTTGCTCTTGCTTGGCCACTTTTGGTTTGACAGTCGATCGACCCCGACAATCCAGCAGCACCGAGTCGAACATGATCAAGTCGAGTGCTGTCCTGAGCTTCACCGTTGCAGCTGCATTGGCTCTGGCGGCCAGTGAAGTCGTGAAGGCCGATCACCTCCGTGTCGATGATACCGACCGTATACTACCCGCGTGGGGAGAGTCGAGTTCGGACGAAGGCTCCAGCGACCTCGAGAGCAGCACGGACGCGTCTACTGTCGAGGGATCTGGCGACCAGTTCACCACAGTTTCGGGGGAACAAGCGTGCGGTGGCGAGGGGTTTGACTACTCCCGTTACTGGCTCGGGCCGCTCCCCGAAGGCAACGAGACCAGACTGAGCTGTGTCCCTGGCTATCGATGTGAAGCCCAGGGTTCCAGCGCCATCTTCTGGTGCAAGCAGTACGCCTTGCCGGCGGATGCCAAGTGCGGCGGCTTCATGTTCTACACGTTTCTCAAGTGTGTTGAAGGCACCATTTGTAGAGTAAGCGTCCTGTGCGTCCACGGGTTCCAGAATGCGGAGGAGCAGACACTACCGACTCCTTGTCAGCCAGCGCCAGAGTCCACGGGCAAATTCCAATCACACCACACGCACAAATCTCTAACTAGCAAACACT
>MBAC02003869.1:0-19777 GCA_001712635.2 Nothophytophthora sp. Chile5 | reverse complement strand
ATTTAAAGGCGGAGGTTCCCTTAACTTCTCTTGCTCCACGCGCAGATAGACCCAGCCATGTGCTAAAACCGCATCCAACTCGCAAGAGAAAAGAAAAGATGCAAGGGGCGGGGTGGGGTCCAAAGTCGAACGCTGCGAATTGCAGCCCGGAAATGCCGCCCACTTCGCCTCCGTTCGTTGTTGCTTTTGTATGCAAAAAGCTGCAAAACCAACCCGCACATTTCGCGAAAAGCGGCCTGGAAGGATCTGCCTCTTCTCTGCCTCGTGGTTCTTGACGTTTTTGGCGCAAAGCCCGGCCATTTGGGCCAGAAAGCGAGCCCACTCCACGCGCTGACCACATCGGATTCAGCGGCCGTCCGCGCGCGTTCCCAGCCTTTGGTGGCCCAATCCCAGGCGTCCCAGGCGGGCGGCGGAGTATCCAACCGCGTGAGACGTTGCTCGCTCTGACCAGAGAGAGCGAGCGAGCGACCCTGAGGGAGTTAGTTCTCGAGGGTTTTCACTTGGTTTCACTATGCCGGAGGATGGGGGTGGGCCAGACTTGACACACCAGCCTTGTCTATTGAAGCAAGGTGTTCATGCGGCTAGGGGAGCCGGGAGCTTGTGGCCAGTTTGAGGCGCCAGCGCAAAAGTGCCCCATGCCAACCAACAATTTTGCAAATTGCAACCCATGTTTGGATCAAGTTGGCTCGAGGCGGCTAAAAGTCGACGCAATCGAGCACCTCGTGTTGTTGCAAGAATGGAACTTTTTGCAGTTTGCGGCGAGGGACGACATGGTGGATCGTTTCGATATTCGCGGCTTGGCCGAAAGCAGTCGCGTACCGTCGGTACAGAGGCCGCGGAATCACAGACGACACTAGCGCAGCATAAATAAGCGGTCGCGCAGTGGACAGACAGACCCACGCGCACTTTCGAAGTGTAGAAGCAAGCGAACTCTCTGGTCTCAGCGCAGTGCCACACCCTCGGTCGCAGAGCGCTGCTTCCCCCGCGACTGGACTTTGCAGAAGGATATTTCTAATGTGCAGATATTTTGCTGCAAATAACGCCGCCATGCCCAGGCGGCTGAACGACGTTGAAAGTTTTTCTTTGCAAACCCGAACTGAAAGTGCCTAAACGCACAGAGGTGGCTTTTTGTGCAGCCGTTTGTCATTGCTTTTGTGTCTTGGCTCCATACAAAAGGGTGCTGTAGCATAACCCGGGCAAACCCAAACCCATCCAGCTTGTCCGGCGTCAACTGAACCGCTCGGCAATTGCTTCAACCTTCCAAAAAGTTAAACAAAAGGGGTAGAATTTGCGCGAAGCTTGATGGAAATATCAGCTCGCCCTTCGCACTAAGTACGACGGTTTGGAAAATCGCACAGCCGACCTCGCTGCTCCACTTCCTTGACTTCGGCCCAGCGTCGCCGGCTCCGTTGGCTGCGCGTATCTTCAGCAAGTGCTGGAATCTCGAAGCCATCGGAGTGACCAGCTGTGAGTCGCCACCATCCCTCTCGGCTCTGGGTTGAGTGCAGCGAAGCAGGACCTTCCAGCAGTGCGTCTGTGGGAAGTCGAGGCAGCTGCGAGCGCCGCTTTGAAGGATTGGGTGGCAGCGAGGCAGCACGCGCTTCGCAGCTGAAAGGAAGGCTGGGAGGCGACCAAGGGCCGTCACGACTGGGCGAGTTCAGCAAGCGCGAAAGAAATACGCACTGGGTACTTCGGATTCGGATTTCGTGACTCCGGCAGCGCAATCCCTCCCGAGACGACAGGCGGATGGATGCTGGAAAGGTCGAGCAGCCGCGTAAATCAGCGTGAACGCAGGAGAGTGCAGCGCCGCAGGACGCCACACTGACCACACGCTGAGAATGGCTAACATAGTCATCACGCTGGTGAAGGGAGGCGTGCCTGCCTTTCCATCTCTCTTTGCGCGTCGCTTTGGCGCATCGAGGCGCTGTCACAGTTTTGCTACTCGCCCTCCGTTTCGCTGGGATGCACGGGGTCGGTCGTTCCCACTTAGGCATCGCTGAGGCATCTCTGGTGCTTCACCAACCTCCAGCGTTATCCATTGACGCCCAAAAGCAGGCAGGTCGGCGCTGCTCGCCATCACATGAAGAAACGCGCAGCATCAACAAAAAGGTCAGGCCGGGAAGGGCAGACAAGGCCAAGCAGTCAATCCATCATGTCAGTATGTCAGCGACCTCATTACAGTACAGGGCTGCTGTCGAAGGAGGCCTCCGCCTCGATGACCTATCTGCCGTCACTGTGTTCAGCGAGGAACTTGGCGCTCGATGCAGATGGCTCAGCTGATGCATGTTGGTTTTCGTCTGCGCTTCAGTCTTGGCGGATCCAGAAGCGGGGTCACGCCATCACTGTCGCCTAGCGCGCTGGACGTCACTGGCGACTCCCCGGAACTTCCGCGTGAGACCTTCTCAATCAGCTCGGCGAGAGGAGGCAAGATGTCCCATCGAAGGTTTTTCCCAGCACAGAGAGCTCGAAATCCAGCGAGGAGCGAGCGAAGCGTGGCTTGGCTGGCACCAGTCTCAAGCCGTTGCTACTGGCGTCCAACGCACGGGCCGCCAGTTGGATCTCTGAGCCTCACTGAGCTTGTGACCGTGGCGAATGTAGGAGAGGGCTCGTGCATGCGTGGGCTTTTCGTCCATCTGGGCGTCTCGACACTGCGTGGATGGTGGCGTGATACCCGAATAGAGCGCAGAAGCTGTTTCTACAGCACACACACAGCAAAGAGAGAGAGAAGCAACGCTCGACGGCCGGCCGGCCGGCATCCTCCACGCACGTATCCTCGCTACGTGCACAAAGGTTGGCTGTCGGGCCCTTTCGCCACGTGGAATCGCGACGCTGGACGTCTGATGCTTGCGCCAGTGGCGTGACGATAACCACCTGATCGCGCACTCGACGGATCGACTGACCTGCCTGCACCGCCACTTGAAGTGCACGTTGCCACGAGCGGCGGGCGTCAACGAAGAGTTCAGCCAACGTTAGGAAGAAGTTCAGTACGGCGGAGCCTCAACGTTCCCGTTGTGGCCAGTTGAGTACAGAGCGTCTCCTCTGCGTCGAGACACGCTCCACTTTCTATTTCGCTCGAAAACAGGCAGGTATCTTTGGGGAGATCAGAGTGGGACGCAGGAGCAGACGAGCGACCGAATATGGGAGCCTAAATTTTTGTGTGTTTCTATTTTGTGTTTTTATTTTTGTGGCAACACTCTTTTTTTGTTGTCGTGACGACGAAATCCAGATACACCGCGGCTGGCAAGTTGTAGCTGCTCGTTTAACAAATGTCACGCTGTATGTATCTGCTCCCGTTGCAGTTGCCTTCCCCCCTTCAGTTGAACTTTTGCAATGCTCCCCCCCCCTCCCCTCACCCAAACCTGGATAGCACACCCCACAGCTTGCAGCGCGCGGTTCGGTTTGCTCATTCGTCCAACTGCTCCCGTCGACGGCGACTGCAAAAGCACCACAATGGCAACAATTTGCAAATGCAACAATTGCAAATGCAAAAACAGCCATATCAAATCAGACAGGCCCGCATACACTGCATCACGCAAACCAAACCATCCTTAACTCACGTACCTCGCCGTGGGCGGCCTCTTGCTGGCGCTCTTCCTGCTCTTGTCGTCTGCTGCGGCCCCCGCCGCCTTCTTGGCCGTCTCCTTGGCCTCCTTGGCCCCGCCACTGCCCGTACTCGAGCTCGAGGGGGTCTGGGGCTTCTCCTTACTGGCCGGAGCCGGAGTCAAAGTGCTCGGAGCTACCTCCACCTCGTTCGCGAACGAGATCTCCACGTCGTCCTCCGCCGCGACGCCCACGCGCTCCAGCCAGTAGTTCAAGCCCAAGCCGTTGCCAGCAGCGTCCAAGTCGCGCGTGCACCGCTCCGGCATCTCCATGTCCAGCAGCACCACGTTGTCGCTCCGCCAGCGCACGTTCAGCGGGTCGATGAGCTTGTTGCGTCTCGCGTACTCGCTCTCGATGCGTCTCGCTCCGCGTCTCGAGACCGGGCGACGCGGCCGCAACGACGAGCCCTTGCTCTCCAGGCGAGAGACCTGCCAGTCGTCCAGATCGGCGTCGAAACGCGCGCGTTTCTCCAGCGCGACGGCCTCGTCCAGAGGCACGAAGTGACTCAGCAGCAAGTGCTTGAGCTTGAGCTGCCGTGTGAGCTCCCGAACGGTGTCCAGCATGTCCTCCTTCTCCGCTTGGAACTCCGTCTTCAGGTCCTCGATCTCCGTGGAGGCGGCCTTGTGCTTGGCCCAGAGCTTCTTGAGCTTCCGCGTCTTGTCGTCCACCGCTTCTTGCAGAGTGGCGTGCTGCTCCTCCAGCAGCATGTTGGAGTCCTCTTTCTCCGCCAGCTCGCGAGCCAACTGCAGCTCCTGCCGCTTCTGCTCCTCCACTCGAGCTTGCGCTTCACGCAGCTGCCGCTCCTGCTTCGCGGCCTTGTCCAGCACGCGGCCGCCCGAGATGAGCTTCTCCTCCAGAGCCTGCAAGTGGCCGACCATCTCGTCCTTCTGCTTGGCCAGCGCTTCCTTGTGCTGCGCATGCGACTGCAGCTCCCTCTCCAGCTGCTCCCGCTCCTCCTCCGTGCGGGACTGAGCCGCCAGAAGCGCCTTCATCTCCGCCTGCGCCTTCTGCTTCAGCTCGCGCTTCTCCCGACGCGCGTCTTCCTCCAGTTTCTTCAGCACTTCCTCACTCACGCCCTCGCGCTTCACGACCGTCTTCTCCACGATCCGCTCGACGATCAACGGACCAGAAGCTACTGCTTCCTTCGCACCCGGCTTGCTCTCCATCGAGGCGGCAGAACCAGCGCCTCCGGTCTTCTCCTGAGCCGCGAGAGCTTCCCGCAGCTCCTTGATCTTCTCCTGGTACTCGCGGATCTTGGCGTCCTTCGGGTCCTCGTTGATCTTGGGCTTGTTCTTGATGTTCTTGGCTCGGTTCGCGTACCGCAGCGTCGACAGCGTCTCGTTGTAGTTGTAGTCCGCCGGGCCGCAGTTGGCGATCATCACCGTCTTCGCGTTGCCGCCGAGCGAGTCCTGCAGCAGCCGCGTGAGCTTCGAGTCGCGGTACGGAATGTGCTGCGACTTGCCGTCCACCAGCGCCGAGATGACGTTGCCCAGCGCCGAGAGACTCAGGTTGATCTTCGTGGCCTCCTTCATGCGGTCGCCCGTGGCGCCAGTCTTGGCCTGACGCTCGCTACCAGCCAGATCCACGAGGTTGAGCTTCCCCACGCAGATGTGCGGCTTGCCGTCGCCCTTGGCCTCCGTCTGAGCCGTCGTACAGGCCTCCACCGTGATCGTGAACATGGAGTGCGAGCGGGACGACGTCTGGTTCATGAGCGTGGCGCCCACGCTGCGGTTCTTCTTGCCCTGCTGCATCACCGCGTCGATCTCCGCGGCGCCAGCGACTTGGCGAGACGTCAAGTCCTTCACGAACACGCCGGCGTCGACCGTCTCCTTGAGCTCCAGGCGGTTCTTCGGGTCAGGCGCCAGCAGATCTCGGATCTCCTCGTTGTAGATCTCCAGGTACGACGCGTAGACCATGAACTGCTTGCTGTCGGCTTCAGCAGCGATCCGATCGAAGATGTGCGAGAAGGAGTTGGGGATGATGCCCTTCTCCTCGGGCGGCTCCGAGTAGCCCTCCATGGTGTGCGACTTGCCGGCGCCCGTCTGGCCGTACGCGAAGATGGTGCCGTTGAAGCCGTGCACCACAGACTCCACGATGTCGGTGGCTGCCTTGGCGTACACGTCCTGCTGCGAGCTCTCGGGCGGGATGGCCGCGTCGAACGTGAACTTCTTGGGTGGCTCTCGCGCGTCTGCCTCGGGATTGGCCAGCGAGATCTCGCCCTGCTCCTTGTTGGCGTGCACGATGTAGGCCCGACCGTCCTGCTTCTCCTTGGTGCTCAGCGGCCGGATGCGCACGACCACACGCACGCTCTCGCTTCGGTTGGACATGACGGCGGCGGTCGGGGAGCTCTCTAGCACGATCTCAAGGCCGGACGGTTCGAGTTGTGAGCCTGAAGCGCCGCTTGCCGTGCCTTCTCGCGTCTGGATCGCCTGCCCTTGGAGCGAAAACGTCTGCAGATTCGAAAGCATGGCTAAAAGCAGGGGATTCACGGGAAGAGTCCGATTTACGAGGTAGCCTACATACCTGGTCTTGCATGCGTCGTCCGTCGCTCTGCTCTGATCGTGGAAGGAGGGCGAGCGCCCTCTACTCCGAGTCCTCCTCGTCCACCGTGCGGCGCTTCTTGTGGCTGCGAATGACGACCTCGTCCTCCTCCTCGTCCTCGTCCTCGCCTTGGTCGCCAGCCACGTCGTTGTCGCTCTCGGACTTCTCGGCTTCGCGCTCCAGCTCGCGCTGGCGTTGGCTGCTGCGGTACTCGTCGAAGCCGCCGCCAGGCAGCGGACGAGGCGGCGCGCCGGTCTTGCGGTGCGCCGCGCCCTTGCGCTTGCCGAACTGCTCCTTGATGGCGCCCACGTGCTCGTCGTCGTCGTAGTCCATGCCGTCGTAGCCCTCCTCCAGGAACTGCGCGTCCATGCGGGCAGCTCGCCCGCGGTCGTCCTCGAAGGTCTGGCGCGCCTTCTTGCGGTTCTGGAGCCGCAGCTTCTCGTCCGTGATCTTCACGCGCTGCTCCTGCTCGCGCTCGCCGTCCATCTCCGAGATGTACTCCTTGAGCTTCTGCACGCCCTTGTTGTGCTTGGCGCGCATGGACATGGTCAGACTCTTGTGCGACTTGCTGCTGGTGGTCATGGGCCGGATCGTGAACTTCTCCTTAAGGCGCGCGTGGCACTCCAGCACACTCTCCTGGCCAGCCACAGGCTCCTCGCTGTCGTGGAACCGCGGGTTGTCGCTCGACGTCTCGTTCACGAACAGGAAGGAGCTGGCCATCTTCTGGCGCGACAGATTCAGCGCTTCCTTGCCCACGAACATGGTGAGCGTGCCGTCTTCCCACTGCACCAGCTTGGCGTTGGACTCGCGCAGCGGCCGCTGCGTCGTCTCGTCCAGCAGCACGCGACCCGTGCTGGGGTGGCGTTTGTAGCGCCAGCGCACGTAGTTGCGGTACAGCGTCTCGTCCGACGGGTTGGCCATCTCCGCCTTGATGGACTCCTGCGTGTACGGCTCCGGCACGAGGCGCAGGATGTTGGGCATCTTGGTGATGAAGTACTTGGCCGACTTGGGAGCGCTCGGGGTCTTGGGCAGCCACAGGTCGTTCGCGTACCCGTCGCCGTCGCCGGAGGCTCCGCTGACGGCGTGGTGGTCGCCCACGTCCTCGGAGAACGGGTCGCTATTGCTACGACCGTCGTCACGGGCCGGAGACTCCTTCACGCCGCTGTAATTGCCATGAAAGTTGTCATTTCAGTGTTAAAACGGGTAAAAACACGGGGTTGGAAGGCGTTGAAACGGACGTACGAGGCCTTGAACTCCTCCTCCTCCGAGTCGTAGTCCGAGCCGAAGAGGTCCTCCATCTCCTTCTCCTTCTGGCCGTCGTTCTCATCCTTGGCTGCGGGCTTCTCCGCCTCGATCTTGTCGCTAGAGGCTTCCTCTGCGTCCTCCTCCTCGTCGCTGAAGAGCTTGGACGTGTCGGCCGCGGATGCCGCGCTCGCGTCGCCCGCAGCGGCCGCCGACGTCCCGGACTTCAACGAGGACCCGCCCAGATCGAATTCGTCCTCGCTGCTGCTGCTGCTGCCCGACTGCGCCTCTGGGGAAGACGCCATGGCCGCCGGAAGAGAGAGAGAGAGATGGCCGAGCTGCTTCGGGAGCTTCGGCGCTGCTCGCTTGATGGGTTTTGCCAGCGACCACAAGGTGGGTCACGCTAAGTACGAATAAATGAGGATCTCGCATGTGATTGGTCGAAATGTGGACTTTTACTCAATGAAAACGAGCGGTAAACTTCTGTGTCAGTCAAGTTTACGACGGGTACTTGGTTACAGTTTACAAGGTTATTGGTTACGGAGTAGTACAGCGTACCCCCATCAGCATTTGCTGCCCCGCTTCAGTGACCACTTACTTCGCCTTTGCCGCTGCAGACGACGATGGACCAGATCATGCAGATGCAGGACGACATCCACAAGCTCAAGAAGCTCATGGACTCCGTCTTCGAGAAGATGTGCGCTCGTCTCCGTGTCTACTGCGCCTTGACACCCTCCACTGCGCTCTCACCCATCGCTCTGCTCTTTCTGCGCTGCTTGCAAACGCAGGGACGGCCACTCGGCCGAGGGGCCGTACGACGCCGTCGACGCTTACGGTGAGGCCGCGCCGCCGCAATACGGCGTTGGATTGGCTTGCTGACTGCATACTCTGGCGCTTTGCTGCCTGCTACAGCGGATAAGGACCGCATCGTGGAGATGCTCAACCGCCTGAGCTCCCGGGTACGTTGCTCGGCCTTCACGCCTCGAAGACAGAAGCAACCTTAGCTGATGTGTGGACTGAAGCAGATGGCGGATGCGGACATGTCCAACCTCACGGCGACGCCCACGAAGGACGCCACGCCCGAAGACATTGCGGTACGATGAGGTGGCGTATCTCACAGCTAGGGATGATCCTCTCAGAGCTCACAGACATCTTCGCTTGCCTGTCGCTAGGAGCTGAAGCAGAGCATCAACCGCATCGAAGCGGAACGCCAGAACATCAACCGGCGCGCCGGCGCGTCGCTCAAGGGGGTCTTGTAATATATTCACGCGACGGGAGCTCCGTCATGGCCTACCGTGGCCTCTGATTCCTCTGCTCTCCAACGCGCCTCTCAACCTAATGGAACCCAACGGATTCCCGCTGCCTCCCTGCCCAGACAGCCACCTAATCTGCCTGGCTACTCGTCGAACTCGAACTCGTGCGAGTTGGCCCAGATGTCGTTGGTGATGGCCTTCACCTCGTCCTTGTGGACGCTGGCCGTCGCGTCGGCTGCCTGCTTGGGGCGGAAAGAGGGCGAGCGTGTTGCGGCCGGCGACGGAGACGCGATCTTGCTGCGCTTCAGCAGCCGCTTCGGAGACGCGCTCGAGTCCTGACTCGAGGAGAGCTCCACCTCTCTGTCCCTGGCGACCTTCTCGTCCGCCAACTCCTGCGCGATCTCTTCCCAGATCCCCGACGTCTTGAGGTAGATCTCCAGGTCTGCCTGGCTCTCGAAGCGGTCTTCGCCCTTCTTGGCGTTCTTCAAGCTGACCCCGGGCTTGAAGTAGTCGTATTCGAACCGGCCCGGCCGGTAGAACCAGCCACGCTCCACCAACTTGTGGATCACAGTTCCCATTGGGATCTTGGGCGTCTTGGGTAGCTGCTGGGACTTGGCAGCCTCGACCTCCGCCTCGTACAGACTCTGCTTCGTGGCGACAGCCTTCTTGGGTGGCGCTCTCTTCGCGGGGGCTCTCTTCGGCTTGGAGACGACCTCCTCCTTCCGCTTGGGGGCTGAGGAGCCGCTCTTCCTCGTCGCGAGCTGCTCCAGCCGGCGGTGGTGCTTCTCTAGCGCCTCCCCACGCAGCTCCGCCACCACCTGTTCGTGCTCGTCGCGCAGATCGTCCTCGATCCGCTTCCACGTGCCGCTGACCTTGAGGAACTCTTCAAAGTCTGCCACGGACTGGAAGTAGTTCACCTTGAGCTCGTGGGTCTCCTTGGTGTAGTCGGGCGAGAAATAGTCGTACTCGAACGTCCCGCTCTTGTGGTTCCAGCCTTCCTCCTGCAGCTTCTGATACACGAGTCCAAAGCTGCACTTGAACTCGGGCGGGCTGAAGGTGAATACCTCCTGACTGTTGCTGGCAGGCGGAGTCTCAACCACGCTACCTCGTTTCTTATTGCTCGGCGTCTTCTTCTTCGCACTTGTCTTGGCCACCTTCAGCTTCTTGGACGAGGACTTGGAGCCTGAAGATACGAGTTTGCGTTTCGCACCAATTGACGAACCCGACGTCATCTGTTTCGCAGGTGTGACGTACTTGGACTTGAGGGCTGCGCTCGAAGCTGGCGTGCTCCGCTTCACGCTCTTCACAGCCGGCGACGGCGTCTTGAACGAGTGGGACTTGACCTTCTTCACCGCCGGAGCCTTCGCTGCACGTGGAGCGAACGAGACCACCTGGGGGCCTTCGACCGAGTCGCCAAGCGCGATTTCCCCGACTTCCACGGCCAGACACTTGAGCACAGCGCGCTTCTTGGTCTGGAAAATGGTCTCGTTGGGCCGGAAGTTCTCGAATTTGGTGTTAGGCTTGACGAACCACGTCTCGACGCCGCACATCATGGTGAACCAGCCAAAGTGCTTCTCCGCGATGGGCCACAAGAGCTCCCAGAGCTCCACGTCCTTTGTTTCCTCCTTCTTCTCCCCAGCCAATTGGACGAATTTCCAGCAGGCCTTGACCTTCGAGTCGAACACGTTGATGTTCGGCTTGAAGTTGAAGAACTGCACGCCGGGCATCGCGCAGAAGAGTGTGTTCTGGCCCTGTGCGATCTGCCAGCCACTGGTTTCCAGCAACTTGGCCACCACACTGAACGCCTTGGTGAACTTGCCCGCCGGCCCATCCGCCTTGAACTCCTCCGGCGTATCGTCTTCTTTCTCCTCCACCGGCTGGGGTTTCTTTGCTGGAACAGGAGACGACAAAACCGGCAACTTCGTGGTCTTGAGCGGCGAAGATCGCAGCTTCTTGCTTGGCGATTGCTTCACGGGGCTCGTCATTCGAGCTGTTGGCGGGTCCTCCTCTTCCTTCTCTTCAGCCAGCACCTGCGTGGACGGTAAACCCTCCATGACGTCGTCCTCCAGCTCCTCGTCGGTGCTGGAGCTGTCGCTGCTGCTGCTGCTGCTACTGCTGTTGTCCTCCTCCTTGTGCTCTTCCCCGCCGGCGAGAGCCGACGACACCCCTACAGACGGAGATGCCTGTGCTTCTTCCGTTCTAGTCGCCGTGACGCTGGTCTCCACCTCCTGGCCGCCCGAGGGCCGCGCCGTCGCGTCCATTAGTCGACGCTTTGCCCGTGTCGTCTTCCGCGCCGCGTATTCTTAGATGGCTCAGCGACGACCAAAACCTATCATACCGCCAAACGCGTCGTCTGATTGGAGGAAATGGCGGCCAACTTCCCGCGGTTTCTTCCGGTTGGTTGAAATGGCGCAAACCGAGATTTGGGCGCGAACAGCTCCAGTGCGATTGATACCGGTACCGCCGCCACTTCCCGCCAAGTTTCAAACGTGAAGACACACCTGTCAAGCATGGGTACTGCGTAATGCAATATCTCGTGATACGTGATGTTTTGTACATGTCACTTTCTTAAATGCAGATAGTTGTAATGGCGAAGTAGCTCTCCGTATTACTGTCAGTGCGAGACCTAGTGCGCACAGTCTATTTGCATATAATGCGATAATGCAGGTTCTTGCTTAGGTACGATGCGCGCCAAAACCTTGGGAAGAGCAGCCTGCATTCCGCATTCCGCATCCAAATCAAGCCCGCGCGCATTTGAAAGGGAAACCAGCGGAAGAGACGGCTGTACAAGCGACCTCGACGTGCTCCTGCTTCTGCCCACGCTCCCACACACGATGGCTGCACCCAGCGGCGCAGGCCACGACGACGACAAGACGGTGACTGGCTCGCTGCGATGGGTGAAGCTGCGCGCGATGCAGGTGTTCTGGCCCGCGTGCGAGTATTCCAGTTACTCCGAAGCGGTGGCGCACACCCATGACATGTGGGCGCTGCGTAGCTCCAAGCCTGTACTGGACGCTGAGGACCGCATACTGTATTTCTTCGGAGTTGGGCCGCGTGCGTGTCACGTGGTGGCGACCGGCTCGGCCCCCAACGTGCAGCTTTGCGTGGCGCACGAAGACGACCTCGTGCTGGCGCCGTGGCGTTCTACCGAGGAGTTCGTGACGCTCTGTCATGAGCATCAGATCCCAGAGGACATCATCACACGCGCGGAGAACAACGCGTGCTTCCTGCGCGCGTGCGAGGAGGCAGCGACGTATTCGCGCGATGTGAAGACAGACGAGCAGGCGAGTAAGCTCTTCATCTCGCTGCTCACGGGGGCTAAGCGAGTCAAGCAGACGAACAAGTCGGTGGCTGCGCGCGAGATCATCAGTGAGAAGATCAATGACATCTCGTCTTCTCCGATTGGCAAGACTCCGCAGGTCGAAGCGTACAAGAAGGCGGAGAAGGAGGACAAGCCATTGGTTTCTGAGTTGCTCAAGGCCCCGAGCATGGCAACTATGGTGGCCAAATGCTGGCAGCAGATGCTGGAAGGCGGATGGGAGACCATGACGCAGGCGAACGGACAAGTGCTGTACAAGATGCCGGGCACGAACTTCTTCGAGTTCAGGCCGAACGTGAACATATTTGAATCGCTGGAGAAGGCCTGTGCGCGGTACTTGGGCGACTGGGTCCGATCTGCTGCCGATCTGCCCAGCGACAACGAGGAGCAACGTGTTTTGACCGAGTTCGTGTGGCCGATGGCTCTGGCGAGCGGTTGGGAGGCGATGACCAGCTCCAGTGAGACGTTGTACAAGAAAAAGGACACGACGTTCGACCAGTGGGTGCCGAATGTGACGATCTTCCGCTCGAAGGCGCAGGCAGTGGCCAAGTATTTGGACGAATCCGGTCTTGCTAGTCCCGAGGTGGATGCTGTTCCGGAAGAGGAGCTAGCAGTGTCCGACTCTGCTGCTTCTGAGGACGAAGACGAGGAACCGGAGCAATCCAACGGCTCGGAGGAAGACGAGGAGGCATCACAACGCCAAATCGAAGAACTGGCGGAGGTCAACGACGGACAGAGCGGCAATGAAGAAGAGACCAACCAATCCGAAGAAGAGCGCGTTGTTGTGGCGCCTGCAAAGAAGCAATCGAAGCCATCATCATCTCGCAAGAGAACTGCTAATGTGCAGAAGGTTGTGCAAAAGCTGCAGTCGAAAGCGACGACTGGTGCCGCGAAGTCTCCAGCTGTGCAACGAAAAGTGCACAAAAAGAAGCCAAGCAAGTCTTCGCGGGTGATGATAACCATTCCGTCCTTCAAGCTCACGTTCGGGAAGATCGAAATGGAGTTGAAGAGCCGCGGGTGGTATTGGAAGGCTCGGAGCTCGGGATATTTGTACTACCAACCTTATTGCCAGACGAAGGCCAAAGAAGCGCTCGTACTCGACGAGGACTACTTCTGTGGCCAGACGCAGCTTGAAATGTACCTCCAGCGCAGCGGCTTAGAAGATATCATCCGTGAAAAGCTTGAGCAAGAACATCGAGAGGAGTACAGCACTGAAAGCGAGCATGACGAAGAAGAAGCTGACACTTCAACCGCGAGCGCGCCCACATTGAGTAAATCCGCAGTTGCCACGATCCAGTCCACAACGTCCGCACTTCCGAAGGAAGGCGGACAAAGCAGCTCGACATCTGTGAGCCGGTACGGGCGGACTCGCTCGAAATCAGTGGGGCGTTCATCGAAGGGTTTGTCGTCAAAAACTACCACATCGGATGTCAAGTTTGGCGAGATTTGGCAGCTACTTTCCGAGGATGGCTGGCACTTCTTGCCGAGTTCCCTGGAGTACGACTACTTCAAGCCGCATTGCGCCACTGCTAATGACGGCAAGCCTGGGGTGGACTACTTTCAAAACAAGGATTTCCTGATCGAACACCTCAAATCGAGTGGTCTTTGGGACAAGATGGCAGCGCGTGTTCGAGCTGAGGCCGCGCTCGATAGCAGCTCAAGTGACGAAGACGAGATGGAAGACATCGAGAGTGCGGCATCAAAGCCAAGAAACAAGCGAAAGCGCGGAGAGATCACGCCCTCATCGTTGAGTGGAGATAAGAGGCACAAGAGCGGGCCTGTCTTCCATACGCCGACGGACGACAAGCCACCGGCTACCGCTGACCTCACCGAAGACGACGAGGCTGGAATTTCTCCCGACGCGTCAGGAGTGAAGGGGAAAGAGTCGAGTCACGAGAATTCGCGTGGGGGCCCTCTCTCTCGGAACCTCGCCAACAGTTTCACGCCGTCACCTGGATTCCCAAGAAGAGAGAAAGGTGGCCAGAACGTTGGAGCTGCCAGCAAGGACGTAGACATGGAACCCATCAAAGAGTTGAGCCCGCGCGAGCTGATCATGGGCGCGATCCAGCGGCTGACATCTGGGTATACGCCAACCAACTTCCAACATCGTGAGAAGGAGTTCGATCAGATCCGCGAGTTCTTCCGCGACTGTTTCCGAGAGGAGGCGAAGAAGACCAGCCTGTATATCTCCGGTGCTCCAGGGTGCGGCAAGACTGCTCTTCTCAAGTCGACACAGTCCCGGATCAACGAGTTGTATCGGGTAAGATTGCACGCGACGTCAACATGCTTGCTTATCGTGGTGTGCTGACCTCAACATGGATTGCTGTATGTGAAACGATAGGAATGTTGCAACGAACAATACGCCAAAGAACCTGTCCGATCCCATGTCAACGCGATGGCGCTAGCAGACTCTTCAACGCTTTTCTGCCAGCTCGCCGAGACTCTCACGAACAAGTCATTCTCGAACAAAGACGCTGCTTTCGAGGCCATCGAGCGCGCTACGAACAGAAAGCTGAAGAGCTCCAGGACGATGTATGTTGTGCAAATTTGTTTGTGCACAATGTCGATATAGTTGCTGGTGTCTGACTCTCCCGCTGGTGGTTTTGCTGTGCTGTAGGATCCTGATTTTGGATGAGATCGACATCCTCCTGAAGAACAACGGCATCGAAGGCGACCTGTGCCGCCTGTTTGAGCTCGCACATCGAGCGTCGCACAGCTTCATCCTCGTTGGCATTGCGAATCAAGTGGACTTCACGGAACGCCATCTGCCGATGCTCCAGCAACGGTTGCCAGAGTGCCGCCCTCGCGTCGTCATCTTTGAGCCCTACAAGCACCAGACCATCGAGCAAATCCTGATGGATCGACTGGGCGGGAGCGCGGTGGCGCAGAAGATGGTGAGCCCACACGGCGTTTCCTTCCTCGCGCGTAAGATCGCGTCCACGACGGGCGATATTCGTTTGGCGGTGGACACCTGTCGCCGTATCCTCCAGCAGAAGCTGGATCGCAGTGACAAGGAGAACGGCGAGAACTGCGACGACGACCTGGAGCTCTCGCGTCCGCTGCCGTTGACAGACATGCTGCGTATCATCAAGCACGCCCTGGAATCCAAGAGCGCGTTGATCATCCGGGCACTGCCGCGCAACCTCCAGATGATCCTCTTCGCCTCCACGCGTCTGCTTATCGTGACAGCCAACCGCGTCGCGGCTAACGGGGATGGCGCGGTGCCGCTCTTCAGCGTGAACGAGCTGTACACCTGCTACTGCGATGTGAGCAAGGATGCCGGAGTGTTCCAGCCGTTGGCAGAGCGCGAGTTCCGGAACTCGCTCGAGACGCTCAGCTCCGAGGGCCTCGTGGCACCCGCTGAGCTCAAGAGACAGCTCGTCAAGCTGCTGTTCAGCACCAGCGAACTGCTACAGAGCTTCCGGAAGGATGCGTTCTTCTCGCGACTCGTATAGCCAACCATGCTGGCGACAGGTAAGCGGAGCGTGGTAGGAGTGGCGTCGTCTGTCAGTCGTGGGGTTTCTTATTTCCCACTCCATATCCAATAACCACAGGGCAGAAGCACCAGTATTTGAGCAACACGGCCGCATCAGCATCCTCATAGGTTTGGCAAGCCAATCGTCGTCGCACGTTGTCGGTTGATCTCTGCCTTTCGAGCCACTAACAACTCAGCAATTGCAGTGTGACCTTCTCGCACCGCGCTTATGAGCGGCGTGCAGCCTCCGCAGTCAGGCAAGTCGATCGTCGCTCCGGCATCCAGAAGCGCCCGCACAATCTCGAGATGGCCGCTTTCAACCGCGACCCACAACGCGGTCACCTCATTGGGACCTTGGATGTCCATACTCGCCTGCCTCCGGACGTGTCGAAAGACGCGTCGTCCATCCGGCTTGATCGTTGTGAAGCATCTGATACGGCTGTTGCTTTGCGGCCTTTCCAGCAGTTCTTGGACGACACCGGCGTGACCTTCTTGCGCCGCGGTCATGAGAGCCGTCCAGCCCAGTTCATTGGCCTTGTCAATGTCCGCCCCAGCATTCAGAAGAGCACGCACGATGCGCGTATGGCCGCTCTTCGACGCGACAAGCAACGGCGTGCCCTGGCCGAGAAACTCCATATTCACGTCAACTTTCCGATCCAGCAACAAGTGAACGACGTTGGCATGGCCTTCTCGCACCGCACTTAATAGCGGGGTACAGCCCTCGTTATCTACCACGTCGACGACTGCTCCAGCGTCCAGAAGCACACGAGCAACCAGCAGTTGGCCATACGCACAAGCAACATGGAAGGCGGTGGCGTCACTGCCGCTTCGTTGCTCGATGGTCGCGTTCCAACGCAGCAGCAATTGAGCGATTTCGACGTGACCTTCTTGTGCAGCAACCATCAGTGGCGAGCGACCTCGAGTATCTCCCAAGTCAACGGCTGCTCCTGCTAACAGGAGAGCACGAACGACGCCGCAGTTTCCGTGAAGCACGGCGATGCTCAATGCTGTGGCCCCACTTGAGCGTTTCCGATTGACGTCCGCCTTCCAGTCAAGTAACAGATACACAACGTCCACGTGGCCTACTTGAGCTGCGAGCATGATGGGAGTGCGATCTCTATCGTCCACCAGATCTACTGCGGCACCAGCATCGAGAAGCGCACGCGCGATACTCAGCTGTCCATGCCGAGACGCGGTGTGGAGAGCGGAGTCGTCGATGGGACGTTGGTTGTCGATGCTAGCGCGTTCGTCAGCTAGCTCGTGCACCATGCTGACGTGGTCGACGAGTGTCCAGTTGTCCTTGCTTCGAGAATCCACGCCGTCGTCTGGCCTCAACATGACCTCGACTTCTTCGAGCTCTAAGGACGTGTCCGCTTCGTCGGTGTTCTCCATGCTATTGACTTCACTGCTCGCTGCTGGAGCTGTCGCTTTGCTTGCAACCTCGAAGTTTGAAGACTGACAGAATGGAAGCGCTGCTGGCTTGGCTTCGCTTCTTCTCTAGCTCCGTCGCTCCGATCTGGGGTAGCTCAAGGGATGCTCCACGATTCTCGAGCACGCAACCAGCCACAATCGAGCAACGACTGTCTCTGGAAGCATCTGTGATGTGGGTCGTTCGCCGACAGTCGGCTCGACACAGATGCACACGCTCGGTGGGACGATCCCGATATTTCAGAGCAGCTTCAACGTGAAGCCGATCTCGGACGGATCTGAGTTCTTATCTACACAGCCGTACCGTGTGTACTGTTGTGGCTCACTCCGTCTCATCATCGCTGTCCTCGAGGGTCATGGCAGATCGCGTCGTCGTCTCTTCAGGATTATGACGCCGTCAAGAGACTGTGTATTGACGTGGCCGTTCGTGGCCGGTAGATGGCGGAGTGACCCTCTCGAGCCGCAATTTCACGTGGCGTCCAGCCACTATAGTCGGCCAAGTTCGTCGCCGCTCCAGCGTCGATAAGTGCCTGCACGATGGCGACGTGTCCTTCTCGAGCTGCTAGTAATAGAGCGATTGCTCCTCCCAATCCTTGCATGTCGATGCTCGCCTTGCGATCCAATTGCAGCTGAACGATCTCTGCTAAATGTTTTGGTATATTCAAGCCTGCACTATTATTTTAGATTGAAGGAGTGCACGGCACCGGATACAAGAAGTGGGGACGGGCCTCAGTCCTCGCGGACTCGCAGCCCCCTCACAATACATGGAGACGCCCCATCGAGATTGCTAGGATGCGCACGAACTCACCTCGCACCCAAGCGGAGCAACACCCGGCTTTATGTCATCGTCTCGGATGCTATGTCCTCATCGTCCCAGTCGATCTCCGCCCCACCGTCTACAAAAATCCAATCTGCTCCCAGATCTCGGTGTTCAGCCATTCTCTCCAAAGGTACGACGTCTTCGGAAGGCTCCTCATGGATGTGGCCGTTCGCATCCAGTATTTGGACGATGGTGGAGTAGCCCTCTCGAGCCGCAATTCCACGTGGCGTCCAGCCGCTATGGTCGGCCAAGTCCGTCGTCGCTCCAGCGTCGATAAGTGCCTGCACGATGGCGACGTGTCCTTCTCGAGCTGCTAGTGAGAGAGCGGTTGCTCCTCCCAATCCTTGCATGTCGATGCTCGCCTTGCGATCCAGCAGTAGCTGGACTATCTCCACATGGCCTTCCAGTGCTGCGATCATCAACGGCGTGCGGCCTATGGCGTCTGCCAAGTCAATCGCCGCTCCGTTATCCAGAAGCGCCTGCACGACAGGTAAATGTCCGTTCTCCGAAGCCATCCAGAGGGCGGTAGCTTGGTTGGGTCCTTGCGTGTTCAGCCTCGCCTTCCTCTGCAACAGCACCTGGACACAGCTATCCAGTGGACCTTGCTCTGCTGGACTGTTGAAATATGTGAGCTGGTCGCCAACAGCCCTCGTCATCTCATCCAGCAACAATTGCACGAGAACGACGGCGCCTTCTCGAGCCGCGCTCATCAGCGGAGTGCAGCCACTATCGTCAGCCAAGTCTCTGTCAGCGCCACGCTCCAACAGAGCATGCACCGCGCCTAACTGGCCATGCTCCGCGCCTTTGAGCAGTGCGGTGGCGCCGCTGTGATCTCGGAGATCGATGCGCGCCTTTTTATCCAACAGCAGTTGAATGACATCCTGATCTCCTTCTTGCGCTGCGATCATGAGCGCGGTGCGACCACTGGCGTCGCTTCCGTTTACCAACGCTCCAGCTTCCAGAAGGAGATGAAGCACATCCATGTTGCCGACTTGCGCCGCGAGCAACAGCGGCAGCCAGTCCCCCTTGCCGGCCGAGTTCACGTCTACCCCACAGCTCAGCGCCCACTCGACGCCGTCCATGCTCCTCAAGCCGATGGCTTCCCGCAGAGTTGGTCTCTTGTAGCCAGACTCCATGTGCTTCGCGGCGATACCGAGGCTTTCGGAGTGACGGACGGCATGCATCCCATCGGCATTAAGATACCTTTCTGAACCCTTCGTAGGAGTAGGAGGGGCGACATGCTTTTCTTTACCAATCTGTAGCCAAGGAAAGCGTCTATTGCGCTGAGTCAGCTACATTTCAGGGTATATGTTTTATATTATTCAATTCTCCACTATTATTTTAGATTGGAGGAGTGCACGGCACCGGATACAAGAAGTGGGGACGGGCCTCAGTCCTCGCGGACTCGCAGCCCCCTCACAATACATGGAGACGCCCCATCGAGATTGCTAGGATGCGCACGAACTCACCTCGCACCCAAGCGGAGCAACACCCGGCTTTATGTCATCGTCTCGGATGCCATGTCCTCATCGTCCCAGTCGATCTCCGCCCCACCGTCTACAAAAATCCAATCTGCTCCCAGATCTCGGTGTTCAGCCATTCTCTCCAAAGGTACGACGTCTTCGGAAGGCTCCTCATGGATGTGGCCGTTCGCATCCAGTATTTGGACGATGGTGGAGTAGCCCTCTCGAGCCGCAATCAGACGTGGCGTCCAGCCGCTATGGTCGGCCAAGTCCGTCGTCGCTCCAGCGTCGATAAGGGCCTGCACGATGGCGACGTGTCCTTCTCGAGCTGCTAGTGAGAGAGCGGTTGCTCCTCCCAATCCTTGCATGTCGATGCTCGCCTTGCGATCCAGCAGTAGCTGGACGATCTCCACGTGGTCTTCCAGTGCTGCGATCATCAGCGGCGTGCGGCCTACGGCGTCTGCCAAGTCAATCGCCGCTCCGTTATCCAGAAGCGCCTGCACGACAGGTAAATGTCCGTTCTCCGAAGCGATCCAGAGGGCGGTAGCTTGGTTGGGTCCTTGCGTGTTCAGCCTCGCCTTCCTCTGCAGCAGCAACTGGATACAGTTATCCAGCAGTCCCTGCTTTGCTGGTCTG